>JAWWLR010000092.1:75727075-75741093 GCA_035041075.1 Acraspis erinacei | reverse complement strand
TTTATACAAAAAATCAAAAAATACCAATTTACAAGATCCCTACCTTATGCTAAAAAATTTTTCATTTTCCCTGGCCAAGAAGATTAATTTTCTACAAAAAAAGACAACTTTTTCAACAAAATACGCGAATTTTTAACCAAAAAGAGACACACTTTGGAACCAAAGTGAAAATGTACAGTTAGGTAATCAATTTTCACCAAAAAAAATTTTTAATTAAAATACTTGTATTTTTGACCAAGGAAATGAATGTTTAAATACAATTATGAATCTTGAATTAATTAAAAGGATTTTTTAACATAATTTATATTCTCCTACGACAAATAACGAAAATTTACGTCTGAAAAGACTGTACGAAAATTAAAGATTTTTCTTGTTATAAAAAAGCAGCAAAATACCTATTTCAAACATCTCTACCGCATGCTGAAAAATTTTTCATTCTTCCTGGCCAAGATGATTAATTTTTTAACAAAAAAGACAAACTTTTCAACGGTTGTGGTAAACATAACCTCACACTCTACACGGATTCATTTCTTACTTGCCAATCATAAAAATACTTAAAGGCCCACGACGCAAAACACTTATCACACAGAAAAATATTAACAGAACTTTGTTATTCTTTTCAAAACAAACTTAAATTGTATGGTAGAAATACCAAACTTCATAAAACGTAATATTAACGAATTATTTCAAGTGTATATTATATTCTTTTAACTCGTACCGCGCTTTTTTAGTCCATGCGCAGGTGAAAATGTAAAATTTTTAATAGATCCTCAAAAACTGTCATATGTCATATATGCACTATCTTGCTTTCAAGAATGGCGAATTTCTATAATTTTAGTTTCTTCATTACAATTTTTCCATTGCATTATCATTTATTCCGATTTGCAAGATAAAATGTACATCACTAACTTGTAAAATGTTCGAAGTGATTCAGTGTAGAAGTGACAAAAAAGGGCTCTTTTGGAACCGTTTCAATCCATACTTTGGGTTAATCTAGATACCATTTACCATTTTGGGTCCCTTGTCAGCAAGAGAGGTCATTACTGTCAGGAGCACGGCTATTACTACCCCTTTTAAGGACTACTGTACATTATAAAAATATTTTTTCGATAAAAAAGATTCGAATAATTGAATCTTTGAATACTGGACACGTAATTTTATATTTTTATTTTTCTGCTGAAGTGTCTCTTAACATGGCAACTACTGTAACGCAGACCCTACTTAATATTGACACGAAATGGCATTAAAAACCTATTACGTAGCTATAGCACTTTCTCTTCAAAGAAGAGACAAATGTCATACAAGTAAGCACGCCAGCATTTCTCAAACTTGCTGAATTTATGTTTCAAAGTTAAATTACAGGTCATGATATACGCCATTTCGCCGACTCACACATACGAAGAATCAGGCTAGAAGTACAGTAAGCAATTTGCTCTCTTCTTGTAAATACTTAATCACGTAATTGTACAAAGTTTGCTTAATAATATGTAATAACTGTTAGTCATTTATAAGAAAACTTAAGTTATACAGAACGACAAGTTTGTCGATAATGTCCATAGTGCTCGGGCTTGTTTGTAAGTATAAGTTAAACATTAAAATAATACATCAGTACACAGGTAAATTGCAGGACAAACTTTCTTAAATACAGGGGTGGGCAAAAGTCTTCGCACATCTTGTTTTTTATGACTGATTAAGGTCTCTTAATTTCAATTAGGCCAAAGCTAAAAAATTCTCTCTTTAAGAGTTGATTGCATTCGAAATTCTGTATAAAATGAGGACATGGTGAATTCAATTTGTCTATTTTTTAAACAGATATTTCAAAAGAGTGTAAATTTAAATGTTTTAAATGTTCAATATCCTTCGAAATAATAAACATTTTTCAATCTTCTAGGGGCTTATTTTGAAGCTTTTTTTTCACCGTATCACAACAGCTTATGAGTATAAATCATAAACGTTTTCTTAGCGAATTGCAAGAACTTGAATTTGTAACAAAAGGGGTTGAAAAATTTGAAGACATCTGATCTATAGGTAAATCAGAAAAAAATGAACTAAATATATAATTTGATGAAATTTCATAGAAACTTCATTATTATATGTTTAATATATTCTAAAAAAATGGCTGTTAACAAAAAGAAAATTGCAATTTTTTCAACCATATCGTTACAACTTCAAGTTCTTGCAATTCTAAAAGAAATTTTTTAGGATTTATACTCTGATACGGTGAAAAAAAATAGTTTCAAAGTGAGTCCAAGAACATTGAAATTTTTTGATTATTTCTGAACTTATGAAACATTTAAAAAACATAGACATTTATACCATTTTTTAAATATCTGCTTAAAAAATAAATAAATTGGCTTCAAACTGGGCCCATTTTATACATAATTATTAGATCAATCAACCCTTTAAACAGCAATTTGTTTAGCTCTGCCATATTTAAAAATGAGAAACTTTTATCAGTCATAAAAGAAGGGTGTGTGAATACCTTTGGCCATCCCTGGATAATTGACTATTATAATTGTTGAGAAAACTGCAGAAGCACTTAATTTATATACATTTAAGGTAAAATTAGGACGCATAATAATGGTTTTAATGTTTTATTTCACCTTAATGAAAATGAGCTGACTTGACCAGTTAGTTTTACGAAAAATTCCTTAATAATACTCAGTGCCCAATGTAATTTTATTATATTTTGATCTTTGTATTTTTGGTATTATACAGTTTTAAATTATACATATTTTAAAAACAGAAAAAAATATATTTTCTATTAAAAATAGAAACCCCAATGGGCATATTATTTTAATATTTTCATTTGTGGGAAGTTCTGAAGGCCCTCGCGGGAGGGGCTCTAGAACACCTCGTAAGATGCCTTTTTATAATATATAATTATGTTTGTTGGTTGTTTGTTGGTCCCTGCCAAAACTCCTATTCTTTCAAAGAAGAAACTCAAAGAAGATGTATAACTGAATGTATGCAACAATGAGCAGATGCAAAGAATGGCTAATTGTTCTGAGAAAAACGATTAACTGCAATAGCTTGTGCCAATGAAAATTGCCTATTTTGTCCAGCATGTTTTCAAAAGTGATATATGCGGCAGGATACGTCAAGTTTTCCAACGTAAAATTAATTTTTTTTAGATCGTCTTGAAACTTCGCTGACTTATAGCCCTATTATTACAGGGGCCTAAAATGTTCACTTTTTCACGCTTTTCTTCACGTTGGCGTTAATGTAACTTGTTTTAGAATGATCTGATTTGAGTTTTATATTAGGGTTTTGGAAACCTCTTTTCATGTACTTTAAGAATATTATAGCGATATATTTTTTTAATAATTATTTTTTTAACAAAAATTAAAATTCATTTTTGAAGAAAAAAAACATACTGAAACAAAACAACTTCTATTTTAAAAAATTGATTTTTTATACTCTTTGAAATAATTTAGAATAAAAAGTAGGATATATAACGTATTTTGTATATGCCCACTTTTTATTATACATTATTTCAATGTGTATAAAAAAGTTATTTTTTCAAATAGAATTTTTTTTGTTTAAATATGTTGTTTTTTCTTCAAAAAATCAATTTAAATTTTGATTTAAAAAAAAATGATTATTAAAAAAATATATCGTTTTAATAGTCTTAATGAACACGGAAAACACTTTCCAAAACACTATAATAAAAGTCCAATCTGAATATCCTAAAAGAAGTTACATTAACGTGAAGGTGAAGTAAGTTGCAACTAATGTTGTAAGATAATCAGTCTAAATTTTCCATCTGAATTCTAAAGTTGACAATTTTGCGTGCAATATGGACAAAAAGAATGATTAAAAGTTAAATTTAAGTGACAAAATAAAAATTATTAATTTATTTAATTATTATTTATAATTATTATAATGAATTCAAATTATTATTGTTAATTTTTTACTTCTTAAGATATCGCCAGAAAACTAAATTATTCGATAATTCGAATTTTTTTCCACGCCCTATGTCACTTCGAATTATGGAAGTTTCACTGTATATATAATATAATTTATATACATACTTCCCAATCCTAAATTAATAGCAAAAAATAAGGCCGACTTTTTTTATCCATTATTTCAAGCTCAATAGAAACAATTTTAATTTGTTTTTATTTTTTAATTCTCAGCAGCCGCTCCTAAAATATTTGTGCGAAGTCTGGTATCTGCTCTTCAAATAATAATGATTGAAAACTTGGCAGAAAATGGAAGGACCCTCGGTCATAGTAGAAGGATTTCAATTTGAATGTGAGAATGCAGAAGAGGGTGAATCCCTAATTCGTCAGTCAGGAAACAATCAACCCCAATACTTTGAGGTTAAATGAATTTCAGGTTAAGCAGCCCGAGGCTAAGGTTCAGTCGCATGGAATGTTAAGGTACGAAGGGTGAAACTGGCCCTGGCATAGGTACGTCAAGGCATTGCATTGGTGTTGGTACCGAATCCGTCGAATCCCGGTCTGAAGACCTGCCATCATTCCTATCCTAAGCTTACATTTTCTGTGGTCAAGCACCAATCTACCGTAATAGCGTTGACCCTGTAGCTTCTCCGCATCATGTTAACCGAGATAGATAGATAGCCTCAGAATCTCAGATAGATTGAGGTTAGGGGTAAAGCGCTTTGTTCTACGCCGAGTGTTCGCCTCTACTTAAGGACAACAACAAGGGCTCTTCTAAATCACTCTAGACTGCAACTTTCTTTGCTTTGTTACTTTTCTGCGTACAAAAACCAACCTAATTTTAAAGCTTAAAGCCACCTCCTTTTAGCACACTTTCTTTTATTCACTCTTTTACTCACCCTTTGTTAATGTAATTATTTCTCCACGAACTTTTCGGTCCCCACTCTATGTAACAAGTTCTGGAAAATGGACTCAAGCATTCTAAAGGCTGGTTTATTTTCTTTCTCCAGATAATATTTAGCCTCAAGCTTAGCAATCACAGGAAAAAAACAATTTACTAGTTTAATATTTATTTAAAGAAATACGATTAAAATAGTATGTTGTTTTTATTATTTATTCAAAGGAAGAGCGTACCGGCGAACGTTGTTGAGAAATTCATTGAATTAATCAAATATGGTAAAACTGCAGAAGAGGTCTAGCCTCTTTCGATTCGATTAAAATTTACTTATTTAAGGTATTTTTCTCGCTGAACTCAAGACTAACTAAAAAGTATGAATCTCTTACCGATTTAAAGATATCGATATTTTTCGCTATCAAAAATTCCGATTATCTTCTATTTTTAGTTAAACCCCCTTGTTTTACGCGTTTGTTATCTGGGATGCTTGATTTTTTGGAAGCCCCTAAAAAAACGTAAACAAGCCCTTCCCCTCACTGAAGATGAAATCCTTCTCTAGGAAGGTGGGAGAGCTAACGGAATGGTGATAAAGTGCTTTTACTTATTTTTTACTAGAACGTGTGAATTTCTTTGAACTTACTGGCAAAGCGGTTTTGATTAAGTATAAAGAAGGATGTGAGCCACATCTCTCCAACCAATCTTACCGAACTCCTTTTTCAGGCGTCCTTAAAAAGAAGAGAGCATCCCAGAGTTAAATATTTTCAATCAGGGATCTTGGAAGTTTGAGCGGGAGAATTGGGCGTAAGAAGAGCCAAATCCCTCTCCTACTCACAAAGAACTCCTTTACCAAGAGTCCGAACAAAAATCGGGGTATTTTGGTGAGAAATAACCTACTTGACGTAGGTTAAAAAGAAATATAAAATGTTCAACATTTTCTGGACAAACCTTTTCTGCAGTTTTACCTGAAATATTAATTTCCGATACCTTGAAGAAAATATTTTTCTTATTCAAACCAAATTGGTTCACGTAAAACTAGTTCAGGTGAGTTCTTCTGAAAAATCAAGTTACGGTTACTCCGCTTCATTTGCTCCGTATATGGAATCAAGTCCATTCTCATCGATTTCGACATTTTGTAATAAAATGTTTGCAGCACTTAACCAAACATTATGGAATTCTATGCAGTAATGGAAGGAAAAAAAGAAAGATAATTATTCACATCCTTCGATTTCCATGTTATACTACTTCAGCTTTTGATTTTCGAAACTTTTTCACATTGTTGGTATGATAAATGGGCGAAATTAGTAGAAATTCGTTTTTAGTATAACGGAGGTATGTTGGTAGGTTAATTTTGAAAAAAAGGTTCTAACTGTTCTAAGTTTGGTTATTTAATTAATAATTAAGTTCACTTAAATACTAATCAAATTAAATGAAAAGATTAATGCCTGCATAAAATTAAAAATCTCTTTAATGCTGTACAAGCTACATTTAATTAATTTGTCTGGAAACTTATATATTTATTAAACCCTTAGTATTCTATCCGACTTTATAATTAGTATAAGGTTCTAACTTTATTGGATTAAAAAAAGGTTTAATTCATATAAAAGTTTTCTGAAATTAAATTCAATTAAATCATACTTATAGTTTTGGTACTTTTCTTTGAATTTAAACAGATTCACTTAAATTCTCTTGAATCCACTTGAATTGGCCTCTATTTCCTTGAATCTACATGATTCTACTTGAATTTACTTGAATTTACTTGCATATAACTGCCTTAAATGTACTGGATCAGAATTCACTTTTACTTTATTGCAACTGGATTGCACTTACTTTAAATTAATTTAATTCCGTTTAACAACAGCTTAAACAACGTTGAATCATATTATTTAATAGAAATTTTGGGACATACGTAGCAATGAGAATAATTAAGCCTCAATGTCTTCAGAATTATTATTTGCATCAGGTTAATCTTTTGTCAGCAATTTTTTGATAGTCGAAAATTACCTCCATCTGCAGTATTACTGGAGTAACAAAATCCCCAAAAAATGAATGTTTAAACATAGTTTCAGGTCAAAATGCTGGGGCTAATTTCGACATACAAAAATGAAGATCGGAAAGGGTAAAATGTATCTAAAGTCGATATTAATTTCTTTGCATACTGGCTTACCCTCAGTATTTTTACCCGAATCACTTTTTGCTCTGTTTTTTCTTTGTTGTGTAAATTTATCGTCTTGCGAAAATTAAATATATAATGCCTGTGTGATTATTATAATCAGTAATAGACGTCAATAATTTTCATTAACATACTCGTATATCATGCTTTATCATACATAAAGGGGATTATTGCTCTTTGAATAATATATTTAAAAAAAATTTAATGCATAATTTGTAATGTGAGCGTACAAGAATGTGAAAACTTTCTCCACTATTCTTTGGAAACAGCTTGGAAATGATAATATTCAACTTTCAGTACTATTTCAAGCTCAAGTGCTCGACTAGCGAAGGAAGCCAAAGATAAATGGACTGAAAGGGGATCCAAAAAGTATGAGCTTTGGGTCTTTGTTACATCGATAAGATTCCAGAGCCGATACAATTTATGACAGGAATATAGAGTATTGTCAATTGATCTACGCTTTAAATGTAAAAGCTAATTATGCTCTTAATAATGGCATCGACTCGCTCAAGTGCTTGTACCCTTTCATCTTCACCTGCTGCTCTCTACGCTTTCCCATCATTTATTCCATTCACCTCGCGGGAATATTGATTTTGTACTATCGCTCGACTTTTATCTACCTCCACGGTATCAAAAATGCAGGCTTTTCTTTCCGCCTCTTGTGTCACATCAGCTTTGCATTCATAAATCTCTAAATGCACCCTCGTCAAATAAAAGCGCTTTTTTTAGATTTGACTTATTTTTTATAAGAAGAATATTACCTCGAATTAAACAAATTTCCTACTCATTTCTGTATTATGGAAATTTTTTATAATTACAGTTTTTATCAGTGATTAATAATACATAATTAGAAATTAAAAAATTTTTGTTTGCCTAATTGAAAATTTTTGTTCAACATGCACACATTTTAGAAAAACTTGCAATGTCGAACCTAAAATTTCTTCAGCTTGAACCAATGAAATATACTATCATTTTGCTTTTTCGGAAGAAAAAATTTTCGCGAATGAGACTGAAAGTCCTGGTATGAAATATTCAACTTTTCCCAAAAAAATTGTGCATTTAACTCAATACAAGGAAAAACACATTTTTTTACATTTCCAACAAATTCTAAAATAGACTTAAAATTTTTTTATTTCTAATTTTTTATTATTGTTCATTTGCAAAACTATACATATAACAAATCGCCAAAAATTTTTAACTAATAGACAAATTTGTAAGAATTTAAAAAATTTTGAATATTTACATGAAAAAAGAGAACAGAAGATATCAACCGATTTTCAATTCCATTCCACTTACTTGTTTCGTATATCAATGCACAAACCTTTTTTCCTTAGCTCCAATAATTGGATCAATTTCAGAATTTTTACTAAACCCTATTGTGCAAGAATTCGATGACTTCCATAAACCACATGGTTTCTTCAGGGGGTGGAGTCGACGAAAGGCCTTTTTGTTTTACATGGGGAGGGGGGAGGGTTGTCCGAGTCCGAGTTACGTAGTTTTACACAAAATTGGGCTTTGTGATTTATGGAAGCCCCGTCATGCTTCTGAAATTATTGTATTTAATTGTTTACAGATGTATGTATTTGGTATTAAGTTATGATTTTTCAAATAGTGTCAACGAAGAATAATAAAGGTTTAAAAATAGTTTCTGGTCAAAATACATAAAGATCCTAGCAATCATATTGAATTAGGCCACCAAAA
Organism: Acraspis erinacei; assembly: GCA_035041075.1. Classification (NCBI taxonomy): domain Eukaryota; kingdom Metazoa; phylum Arthropoda; class Insecta; order Hymenoptera; family Cynipidae; genus Acraspis; species Acraspis erinacei. Next base: position 75,732,422 of record JAWWLR010000092.1, on the reverse strand, counting down.
GAATCATTAACTACTTATTGCAAATAATTTAGAGATGTAGTTTTAAATCAATTCTTACTAAAATAGAGTATAAATTACGTCAAATCCGACAAAAAGCAGTTTAAAAAATTTATATTCCTTACAAATTCCCTTATACGTGAAATCTATACATGACACTAATAAAATTTTAATTCAAGCTTCATTTCCTTCATTCTCTCTTCATGAGAGGCAGAATTTAATAGTAGATGTGATGACCGGCGAAAGGAATAATACATTATAATTTGAAATTCCATTGTCTCATACCATTGCAGCCTTAAGGGAAATAACATTAGTGAATAAAAGTGTACTTCTCATTTTAACAAACAATTCATCAGGATATTCAAACCTAAAAAATGCATTATTTTCTGGTACTTTTCCCAAATAAAAAAATTTACTATTGTTTCTATATTTTGCATCTCAAAATATTTGGTAGGAGGATTTAGATATAAGATGTTTCGTTTCGCATTAATTCTACGACAAAATACACGTTTTTAAAAATTATAAAAGTGAGTTTCAAAATATTTTTTCCATTTAAGATTATATTTATTAATATCAAAAATGAGTTTATTTATTATCTGTCTAGGGAATCAGTTTTTGAAATTTTTCTTAAATACGTAGCTGGAGCTTTACCAAAAGCTGATAAGCCTAAGCGAAGCTGTGATTCACTCTTTTTTTCCTGGCTTAAATTAGTATTAGAGCAATTTTTCAAAGCTTTATAAACGAATAATGTTCTTTGAAAGGTAGTTTTTACTGACAGGGATAGCATTTCTTTAATTGACCAAATACTATCTGCTTCTTGAATTATTACATTATCATATCAACGTAAGTTTATTATCATTGAGGGAAGGCGAATAGTTTCATTGATCAACATTTCTTACTATTAATATTGTTTTAGTAGTAATGAGGAGAAATGCAAAAAATATATATTCCCTTAATCAAGCTTTAATGAATTATGCTAAAGATGTAAATATTAAAAATTATTATCTAAGAACTTACTTATAAACAATTTGAGAATTGTCCATTTTGAATAGTGATTAAAGAAATTCCTAATTGTCCACTGACGAAGTTAGCCTGTTGATAAACGAAATAAAAAAAATTATGTTTCTGAAAGAAGCAATATACCATAAAAAGAAAATATTTTGATCTCGTATATTTTCACTGAATTTTCTCAAATCTAACAGAAATTAAATAATAATTCATAGAGAGCTATTCTAACAAAGAAAATAATTTTTCTTTACATGATGCAGAAAATTAGAAGTAAGTCAATTATAAAGGATTTAATTTAGAACGGCCTGGATCACTATTTAATTTGTAATGCCTGTTAAATTAAATTTTAATAACGTTATAATTAAGTTTAATGCAGGTGACAGATGATAAAAATGCAAAAAAATAAAAATGATGGTGTGGCTATCCAAAATGTTAAAGAGAAAATGGGACTCTAATTTATTTGAGAGAAGTCAATTAGCCAGACGATTTCTAATTGGTTCCAGCTGGATAAATTCTCCGAAAGTGTTATAATTATTCCTCTCATCGCGTTCATCACCTGTTTCACACCGCAACGCCAGAGTTCAATACATATATTAATCGCTTAATTCGTTAATTGTAAAATTTTATCTCCATGGGAAAGTGTCTCTGCCTGTTGGTATATATATAAACGTGATATGGTATACATTACACGAGTGACAACAGACAATACTTGGATGGTTCATATGTACCGGTTCACTCGCGGACAACTACATATGTGCATATATGCATTTACATAGGAGATAATGAAACTCGGCAATGAAACGCTCTCGCCAAAAGTACGCTGTCCCAGCCAACTCGTCCTTCAGCAGATCAATGTTCACTAATGAATGCCTTTATTTCCTGTTTTACAGCTACCCGTGAACACCCTGTATATCCGTTCCCGTGTTTGTGCTCACATCTCCGGCTCTACAATAACAGTAACAATGCGTCCTCTGTAACATCCCTACATGCCCAACGAGCGATTAGCTCTGCTGCACCGCATGCCACAAAGTACATGTGTTCTCTAAATTGCGAGACCGCAAGCATTCCCGCACGATGATTCGTAAGTAGGCACAACATTGCAGCTTCATCATTCCACATTTCGCGCTACATATTTTATAAGTCAAAATGTTATCGAGCTTGGAAGAGACGAACAGTGAATCTCGACTAACTGCAACTTCGAGAGGCTTGCACCACGTGTTTGACTTGCTGTATGCTGACACAATAATGCTTCAAATGTGTGATCGCCTCTGTGAAAGTTGTGGATTTGGTAAGGTACAGTTCAATTAATTTAGTGAATGCATCCATCGGTAACACAATATACTTTTTCTCTGAGACCCGCGAAGCAAAAATATTGTTATGTACAATGTGTATGGATTCGAAACTTTTGATCCCCTTTTGAATTATTAACGTGTAACCCCCAACCTTACCCATCGACGAAGTATAAGCGATACGCTGACAACCATTTTTATGCGATTAAAAACTTTCTTATGCAATTCGGTAAACTACTAGCTTTTACAAGTAGTTTCATGCACCCTTTTTGAACCTATGTAACCTTTATTTAAGGTTGGAAGGAATTTAATTTGCTTCAAAAGATTTTTTGCAGCGAGCATTATTCTTTTGCGCCAAACATCATACCTATATCTCGCAACTCTCCAGTGTTAATATTTATCTTCCAAATTGTCTAATTGATTCTCTAATTTTATAATCAGTTCGTCCCTAATCTGCGCTAATGCCGAATATTGCTCTAATGCATTGTCCCATATGATATCGATGAAATTCACTCTGCTAAGAGGATCCACTCATATTTGCTCACTAAAATTTAAGTATAATCATTACAAACAACTGCAACTATAGTTGTGTTCTAAATTCTTTAAATATATACATTAAAAAGCAAACTACGGTCAAAGTGGGTGTCTTTCCAACATCCTGCATTTGGATCCTGTTTCAAAATATCCAGAAATCGATTTTTAAAATCCATATTTTCTTGAAAAATTAATTTGTATTAAAATAGTGTTTCTGAATTCAAGATCTGCTTTTCTTCTTCGAGCTATAATGTGATCAGGGATTAATATCAGTTGGATAGATTCCTTTCGTCTGGCAAAGAAGATGGGAGCAATACAAATAATGTGGACTTGGTCGGATATTGATTCATTCACTTTGAGGCAGTCGACTGGAAAATTATGAGAGTGGAACGAAATATTTAAATTAAGAGGGATTTATTGGATTTATACCAAGATGTCGCTGCGTGACTCTTTGTTGAAACCTAATATTAAATTCCTTCTATAATCGCTTCAAACCTGCAGTCAAGATTCTTTATTTTTCTAAATTTTCAATATTATGATAAAGAACGAAACAGTTTTTTATGGGCATAATTAAACGGATATAACATTTTTTACTGGGGCGTGCATTATGCTAGGAACAAAATGTTTGACATGAAATACGTTTTTATGTTTCATTCATGATATTAAAATATTTTTATGATTTAATCATAATAACTTTGTTGCAGTATATTTTTTACGAACATTAATAAAAAAATTAAACTTCTGAAGGAATAGTTCATTGTGAATATATTTATTAAGTTCAATATTTTTACAAATGCAGTAACGGTCAAAATATTGGGCTCCCCTCTTTTTTATGATTGATTAAGTTCTCTTAATTTTAATTATGTCAGAGCTAACATTTTTTCTCTTTAAAGGATTAAATGCTCTCAAAAATCTGCATAAAATTAGCCCAGGATGAAGCCTATTTGTCTATTTTCCAAGTAGATATTGCAAGAATTGTGTAAATTTCAATGTTTTCTTAAATTAAAGCTATTTTTCCACAGTTTATTAGCATAGAATAATAATGTTGAAAGATAGCTTGGGTTCTCACACCCATGCGATGGGAATTTTTTGAAGATTTACGCAAATAGGCCTTTGCGATTCTATGGAAAATAACTTTAAAATGGGCCCAAGAACATTAAACAATATTGATTAGTAACAAAGTTATTGAAAATTTAAGAAAATATTGAAATATACACTATTCTTGCAATATCTACTTTAAAAATTAACGATTTGGCTTCATACTGGGCTCATTGTACAGGCAATTTTGAGAGCATTAACTTTATTAGACAGAAAACATTTTATCTCTGCCATAATTAAAATTAAGAGCATTTATTAATCTCCGAAAAAGAGGTGAAATCAGATAACAAGGGACCACTATTTCCAATTAACTATGTACATTCAACGAAAAATTCTTTAAAAAATAAAACTTCTTTTGGAATTAATGCGAAGTAACGAAACTCAATTGAAACTATTCGCACGAGTCTCATCAGAGTCAGGGTACGGAAAGAAACGCAATTTTTGAACGCAGATTACCAAATTAGCCGTAACTTTGTTTTGTGGTGGTTTGTTGAACAAGTTCTATGTTGGCAAACCGCCAGTTTACTTCTCTGCATCTGGAATGCAGTCCCTGTATTTTGACGCTTTGAATGCTTAACAATTTTATTTATTATATATATATATATATATATATATATCTATATATATACAATTAAAAGTGATTTATATCTTCTATTAGGTCAAATATGTAAATAAATAAAAAATACTGCAGTGTGAATCATTTAATCCAGTTAAAATTGTAATTGCACTGCATTATATATTATTCTTCTTTAAAATTTGTTTAAAGTCTGACATTAAGAACGTTTAATTGGATCAGGATTATTGATTCTTTAATAAATCAAACGAAAACTTGATTTAAGGGCATGTCGCCTGCTTCTCCCTGGATAGTTAAAAATATTCACCTGTTCCATCAGCTCCTTACATTTATTTTTTAGTTTTCAAGAAAGCCAGATATGTCTTGCTATTTTTTTGTATTTTTTAAAAGTTTTTAGAATTAATTATTCTGTTTTGAATCGATATGCATTGTAAGAAGACATAAATAAGCAGGAATCATTGTCGAATATGGGTGCGTTGTTTTCCTTTGCAATGCAAACAGAAGTTCTACAATGAAAACAGCATTCTCTCTTCAATGGTAAACGAGGTCGAATGCGAAACCCGATTTCTTTAAGGCTTCTTGAGCTTTACACAACAAGAGGTATTGATCTCATACCTTAACTCGCAGTTTATTATTTTTCAAACTGGCTGTGAAGGTATACCATGGATTTTGGTACATAATTTTTTAATTATTATTATTATTACTTTGGCCCACCTTCCATCCCACAAGTACTCATGACCGGGTACTTCGCTACCAAACACGGTCGCGGGGCGACAAGTGATTAGTAGATTCGTTGGTGTCAGTCGTTGTTTCGGAACTCAATATTCTGCTTGCGCATTCGTCATGA
>JAWWLR010000092.1:75712761-75724211 GCA_035041075.1 Acraspis erinacei | reverse complement strand
TAATATAATTTTAAATAATGTCCTTAAAATCTGTTTAAATTGGAAACGTTTTAAAATTTGGGTATTCTATTAAAATTTTCTTCTTAATAATATTTTAATAATATTTAATAATATTAATAATATAATAATAATATTATAATATATAATTAATATTATATAATAATTAATAATATTAATAATAATATTTATAATTAATATATTAATTAATAATAATTAATAATATTTATTAATAATAATAATAAATAATATAATAATAATAATTATGCAATAAAAATGCAATATAATATATTATTATAATATTATATTAATTAATAATATTTCTTAATAATATTTTAGAATTATTATATTGTTTAAAGGCATTAAATTTCAATGTTATTATGTTGGTGGTTTCCAGTTTTTAAATTTCGCTATATAAAAAGAATCATTTGGTAAATTTTGTGCCAATATTAGCATTTAAAATTATTTACCACTCTTTTAATATAATTTTAAATAATGTCCTTAAAATCTGTTTAAATTGGAAACGTTTTAAAATTTGGGTATTCTATTAAAATTCTTTAAATCTTATGAAGCTAAATTTTATAATACTTAAAATATTCTAAATTTTTTTATATCTTTACAATCTGTTGGAATATAATAATATCCGTTGATAATCACTCAAGTTCTATGAAATTTTGATGGTATTTACTGAAATCCTGGAAAATGTATTTGAGTACCTTAAAAGCTTCTAAAATATTTAAAAATAATTGATCGCCTAGCAAATATTAATAAATCCTTCGAAATATTTAAAAATAACCAAATCTTTGAGTCCCTTTGAAATCCCTTAATTCTTGTAAATTTTAAAAAATTCCTGAAATCTGAAATCCCTTCGCAATCCTTATCAACATCCTATAATCTTATTATTCCTATCAAATCCTTTCAAATCTATCGAGATTCAATGCAATTTTTTAGAATCATTAAAATTACCCTAAAACATTTTAAATCATATGAAATATTTCGAAAAGCTTATGATGTTTAGGAAATTCTTTTTGTAATCCTATTAATTTTTCTTTAATCTCTGAGAAGCCCTTGAAATTTTTGATCAACCCTTCGACAGCTGTAAAATCTTTAAAATTGTTAAAAATGTCATAAAAGGTATAAAAGCTTTGAAGACTCCGTGAAAACATTAAAATCCTTGATAATGCTATGAATGCCCTTGAATGCTCTCGAAATCCATTACATTCATTTAAATTCCTCAAAATTAGTTGAAATCCTTCTAAATCTCTGAACATCTGTCAAATCTTTGAAATCTTTTAAAGTTTCTCCAAAAAATTGCGTACATCGGCTTTTACAGGCTTTTTACGAATAAATAAATGTCCACTTTTCAAGCCTGAAGATATTTAAAGGAAAGAAGCTGAGCTTTTTTCAGACAAGAAAAATGTAAAAATGTTTAGTAACCGGAAGACGAACAGAAACCTTTATATGTATAGGTCCTTGTATCATCCCCAACTCAACCCCGAAAATAATAATTTTGACCTTGATTCAATAAAATTAGATATTCAAAGAAAACCAAAAATGTCTCATTTCTCCTCATATAAATTTAACTCAAATTAATAAATATACGATAAGAATTACAAGCTGAGATCAACTTATAAAATTTCAATCAAGTTACCATCAGAAACTCGTAAAAGTTCAAACTCATTTTGACGATTCGATACCAACAAGAAGGAACTTTTTCGACCGTAAAGTTCCATAATTCAGTGAAAATGGTTTCATATTCTTATGCCCAAAATTTTCAACTCTTTATAATAAAGTTTTCCATTGTTCCAAGGAAGTTTGCTCGACAGAATAGGAAATTTTGCAATGAATTCAGGAACTTTCTCTGTGGAAAATTTTCTTCCTGAGTCTGAATATTTGATTTAGAATTTATAACAGCTGTTTTAATTTCCTTCAAGAAAGATAATGGGCTAATTCGCGTACTCTTAAAATAGAGAGAATAAACACAAAATTGAAGACAGGTAGAATGTTTTTTCTCCGGATATTTTCACAGGCTGACTAATGACGATACAGGCCTGTGGTTTTGTAGAAAAACTGATTTGAAGTCTGCAGGTTTTTGCTGTTTCCATTTCACTCTCATTATCTCCTTTTCTGGACTTTGGCCTTCGTCCTTTCGTCATTTCACACATTCTCTTCCATTTTCAGCATGTCTCGTTTGCGGTAGTTTCGGTACTTCTGAATGGCCAGTGAATCAGCAGCTAATGGTTCGCGCACTGAAAGACTTTTACTCCCTTGATATCGTTGCTCGCCCCAATCACCTTCGTACAGAGAAGTCACTTTCCAACTGATTAAATCAGACGAAATTCTGGAATTTTTTAACGAAAAACTTTCCTCGAATAGTACCCCATCACGTGTCTGAATTTTCAGACCTCAATCTGCATTTTTTATCTTTTATTTTCTGCAAGGGTGCCTTGTTCAGCATAACTAAATTTCAATATAAATGAAGCGATTTTAAACTCTGAATGGCCCGAGAACTAGTTTGAAATTCATTTCATTCATACAATCAAGGAAGGGTTTATTTTATATTCTGTAGAAAAAATGTTTTACACCCCAGGAAGGAAGCGGAAGCCTTTCAGATTTTTAAAAACTTTTAGAAATGTCTCCTTCTTGGTGAATATTATGTAGTACAAACAGTTACTAGATGAAAAATAGCACAAAAAATTCATCGTAAAACTAAAAAATTAAGCGTTCAAACAACAATATGTCCCGATACATGGCCTAACAAAGTTAGCCCTTTTTTATCCTTCGTAGGAAAATTTAACTTTTCACTTTTTTCTACAAATTTTTATATTTCTATACACCTCGCGTATCAATTATCTACAGATGCATAAGAACCAAATTAGTTCCCTTTTTTCCCGATTGCGCTATGTTTAAAGTTTCTCACGAACAGCTCTCTCCCAGTAAATCCCAAGAGAAAAATAGCTGCTTGTGAAAAACTGCAATTATAGGTAATCTGGCAAAATGGTCAACTTCCGAGGGCCAGAACTTCGGACACATTAAGGCTAGAACATTTTTCTTAATTTTGAGGCAGTTGAGTCTGCTTCCATTTACCTGTAGATACTTTTTTATGCGAGATATGAAGAAATTAGTAAATTTGTAGAAAAACTGAAAAATAGCAGAATTCCGCCTCCCCCCTTATTTTTTCTGTAACATATATACTGCCTAATATGTACTCAAAGTGAAATATTCTTTAAAACAAAAACTGATTTTTAGAAAGTTATTTTTTATTAAAAAGGGTTCCAAATTTCGCCCTGTCCTGAAACGTAGGGTCTGTTTAATGTTCAAATAAAGGGGTTAAGCGAAACAAATAAATTGTGGGTAGCTTATGTAATCGGATCACCTGGTTTATCCACGTGATGACTGGATTAGTAGTTGTTGATGCTATTATATTTTGTCAATATATATTTTAATATATAACTAGGCCAAGATGGCAGCTACAAAAGTAAAACCGAATACAACAAGAAATGCTACAATTGCGGTATAAATCGAAATCTGAATCTGATTCAATTGTGATTCCCAGAATTGAGTCTTGAATTGATGCAAATTTATCCTGAAATCTATACAACTGGAATTCAGACCAACTTTTGAGAATTGAAGTACAATAATTCAAAAACGTAACAATTTTTAAGGCTTCTACTATGTATAGATTGCCGCCAGATGCGGAGCCCGGAATGAGCAGATTCAAAGTCCTGCTCTCCAATTGGCCATGCTATTCGAACTGCATTTCTAATTTATATAAAACAAAAAAGAAATTCATGTTATTCTTTCAACTGTTATATTTCTTCTTCATAAAACAATTTTTATAAATGATTATTCTGGATAAACGTGTTTACGTAATATTCATGAATTGGCAAATCGGTTGTATTGTCATATATGCATTTAGCTAAAAATGTATTCCCTTAAAATAATAAAATCTCAATAGTAATATGTTAATAATTAATATAAAATATGGGAAATAAAGTAAAGATAATTAGATTTTATTGAAATAGTTAATTTTCAGTTCAATTTGTACATCGAAATATGACCTATTGCAATTGGTTCTTTATCAATGTAATGTCAAACTGCTTACGCAGATTAACTATTTGCAAAAATTTTCTTTAGGAAACAGAAGCAAAAAAGTTAAACGAATAAAATTTATTTATTTATTCTGTAAAATTGAAATGCAGTTCGCATAGTAGGGCGAACTAGAGTGCATAATTTCGAATATGCGCATTCTGGGCTCCCTACTTACGCATCACTATTGCTTTTCAGTACAAGTAAAAAGAATACCTATATCAAATTTCAGATGAAAATTAGATTTTTACATCAATCGATATGTGAAAGAAAACTACATCTATCTACGCAAACAAGAACTCTGAAAAAATAAATAGGTTTTATTAAATAACAAGTTTTTTGCGATTGAATTTGTAAGTCTCTGAAGGATGAAACCTTAAGCTACTAAAAAGTTGTATTTGGCATCTAACACAAGGTATGAAAATACAACTGAATACGACCTATGTCGATTCGCGGTCTTTTTAACATTCAAAAGCGTCGAAGTCGGCGTCGAGGCTGAGGTCTTCAATACAATAAGGTCGAGTTCTATTTTACAGATAGTCGACTCGCATCTTTCTCACGGTTAGTGTAAATAACCAAAAATGTTATTTATTACTGAATAGGAGATATATTAAATGATTTGTATTAATGATTTTGAAACATTTATAAAAATATAAATTCCATAATGCTTTTTCGGGACATCTGTATCCATTATTTTTTAATGCCAGTGGAACTTAATTCCAAAATCATTTAATTTTGAAAACAAAAACATAAAATATCCAATTTTCAAAGTTTAAATATACCTAAAAATTTGAACTATTAATTGTTGGATACATAATAAAAATTGTTCAAATTTAAATTTAAGGATTAAAATTTTTATTTTATTTATCATGGGAATCCCTTTTTGAAATGGATACTTTTATAGTAACTTTGTTGACATTTTAAATAATTTTATTTCATTTTCAAATTATTTTCCTTCGTTCGGCGTTCCTTTTAAATTTATGGAGAAACTTGGAAAGCATAATTTAAAATCTATCGAATTTCGATGCCCTAATTGGAATTACATTGTTTAATTTTGAATTTTTATACCCAATCCTTATTTTCTTGATAAGACTTGCTTTTTAAATTCGAAAATCATAAAAACTTGCAATTCGGCAAATCATAACTATTTCAATTCAAAATTACAACGAAACTCTTAGGAGGGTCCATATCATGTCACATGTGGCAAGTCTCTCTGTGGCAATTCACACCTGTGGTATGTCATATTTGCAGCATGTCACAACTGCGGCATCTCTATCCAGCGGCTTCTCTCACCAGTGGAAAGAGATTCTACCAATATTATTTCTGTGGCCAGTCCTAGGGGTGCCTTCCCGCCCCCACGATATGTTGGAAAAAGGGTAGTGGTGTGATGTTACAGTATTTATGTGATCAGTCACAGGGTTACCTTTCCGCCCCACATGACGTTCGAAAAAGGGGAAGGGGAGTAACCTTACATTATTTCTGTTACCAGTCACAGCAGTGCGGTGAGAGATGCCGCAAAAATGTCAATTTCAATGTGAGAAATTTCGCGTGGGAGAGAAGCCGCAGTTGTGACATGCCGCAGTTGTGACATGCCGCATATGAGACAAGCCGCAGATGTGACATGCATCAAATGTAACATGCCGCAGGTGTGACATACCGCAGATGTGACATTTCGCAAATGTGGCATGCTTCAGGTGTCACATGCTGCATATGTGACATGCATCAGGTGTGACTTTCCGCAGAGAGACTTGCTGAACGTGAGATGACATTTCCCCCTCTTAGATAGGGCGCCCGCTATAGTCGTTTTGAAATTTATGCCGCTGTATTTGGTTTTTAAAACTTTAAGTATTGAACTGTTCAATTTTGAATGTTTTTAATAAAAAAAAAAGTCTCTAGGTTTGATTATAAATTTTGTAATTCAATGTTTTTGGAACATCTAAAGATAATGTTTCGCCGGGCGAGAATTCCTTGTCATCTATTTAAAAATGAATAATTTATATGTCAATGAAAATGAAATTATTAAACGTATATCACTCAATTTAAAATAGCAGAAGATTTATAACATTTTAATCGAAAACGTATGTTGTACAGATTTTTTGTAAAAGGTCGCGACTTCGAGTACCGAAATTTCGTAACAAATAGCCGAATTTTTTCGGTGCGAACAGCGGGAGCTTGAAAGGGGCGTATTTTTAATGACATTTCGATCAAAATAGCTACACTTTTCCGTTACGTGTACCCGTCAAAAGTTTCTAAAATTTATACTTTAATGTCCTAATTTGAAAGTTGAATGACGCAGAACCATTTTCGAAAACCAAGAAAGAATTTTGTTTATTTAATCCTCTAACCTTCGCATGGAATAAAAGTAAAAAAAGCAAAATAGGACGAATACATCAATTGAATCTTATAAAGAAAACTTAGTAATAACCAATAAAGGCGTTTAATATGAAATATATAGTTTTCACAGCAACTCCAAGAGTGTAAAGCCTCAACTCTATTTATTTAGCAATCCACTAAAAAGATCCATTTCTTACTTTTCGGGAAAATAAAACAATTTAGGGCATTCGATTAATTAAAGTTTGACAGCATCGATTAGCGTTCATGGAACTTAATGAGAAATGCCTAACACTTACCAGAGTGTGACTTTATAATTAGAATTGAATAATAAAACTAAAAGTAGTCCAGACAGCAACAACGTTCAATCGACGGGATCAAGATATTTTTAGAACGAGAGCAAATATTTTAACGCTATTTTGCTTTTCTGTTTTTAGCACGCATTCCCGTAAATGAAAGCAGAAACTGAAAAATATTTTTAGACTTTTGATGTTAATTAAGCAGGTTTTAAAACAATATATTAATCATAATTTCAAATATTCTGTTAGATTTTATGCTGAGATGTTTTTCGGCAGATATTATAAAACTTGAAGATATTACAAATATGTGTGGTGTATCAGTGAGTCAAGGTTTCGATGTTTCAATCAATATTTTCAGATCCGTATTCCGATCTCTATTCGCTGATCACAGATCTCTTCTCACAAATGGATATACGATCCGGCAAAGATCAGCTTGACGACATGAAAAGTTGCTGTAAAGCGAGCCGGCACACTCTCTTGAGACTCATATGTCGGATTAATTCTCACGAAAGGGGGCGTTTCAGTAAAGATATTGAAATTCTCCTTTTTTTCAGTAAATTTATTACTCACAAAGCGATAAAGTATTTCAGGAAAATGGCCAACGAGATTATCATTGTATCATTAATTCGTTAAATTATGATTATAGCGCTTCGGGCTTATCTCGAAAATTCCACTTTATAGAGATACAAAATTAAATTGTTATTAATGCATATTTTCCGGAGCGCAGGTTTATTTGCGGAAAATAATTATAAAAAGAATGTTATAAAATTCAATTCTATATAATGAGATAATTTGAGTTAAAAGAAGTTTACATTTTTAAGTATCTTCGTTTGATATAAAATTGAAATACGGAGGGATGTACTTTCATTTTGAAACACAATTAACCATTTGCATATACGGCAAACGGATTTACTTTACTCACCACTAATGGACTTTTATTGTAAGGAATGCACGTAGCTCACCTGAAACAAAAGCAGAAAATATATTTTTTCAATTCCCCGGTTTATTTATTATTCTATTTTCATCTATATATATTCAAGAAGATATTTTCTCAAAAAGAGAACTCTCTAATTTTGAACTAATGAGAAATACGTCAGTGCGTTAAATCATTAAATAAAACTACTAAATAATCAGACATTTCCACTAATGATCCTTAAAAATGATTAATAATTTGATTCAGTGACTTACTGTTCACTGATTAAAATTTAGAAAGGAAAACAAGCGAACATGTATGAATAAACATGGGAATGACAACTGGACTACTGACAATTAAATTTTACACGATGAGAATAAAAATTATTCTACGTTAGATTCCTCAAATATAAAATGTTTATATAATTATAGAAGCAGTGTTCCCTAAAACTATATAATAAAGATATAAAGACATTAGGAAAAAATAATTTGAATGTGGGAGGAGAGGGGGCACTCATAGTAATTATGTTCGATTAAAGTACTTCTGAAATATTAGTAAAGTTCAAAATAATTCAAATTACATCCCATTTCACCAAGATTATTTGAGGAGAAAAGTTCCGGAGAATTCTTAGCCTTTCTTTTAGCAGGACTCTTTTACGAATTGATTGGCACTTGTGAAATGTCTACAAAAATTAAATAAGACATTTCCGGTACTTCCGTCCTAAAATATCCTACTAGAAATATTGAGTAAACGTTTCAGGTAATTTTGCGTCCAAAAAATTACTGGTAAAATTTCAAAATAAAATTCAGTGTGAGATATTTTTAACTTTTCTGGTACCTTGGTCGTACTTTGACAGTACTTTTTTGGGACATAAATTCAATCGACACTTACAAAAAGTTCAAAAACAATAAAAAAAAATTTTCTAGCGCTTTTGTCCCAAAAATTATTTTAATGTGAGTTTTGTTGTACTTTTGTCCTTAAAAAAATTCTTGTGAAACGGCACATATTAATTTTTAAGTTTTTGGCTAATTTTTTCCTATTTCAGAAGTACATTTTGAGGCATAAATTCCATCCAAACTTCTAAAAATTCGGAAAAAAACAAAACCTAACTTTTATGTCACTTTTGTCCCAACAATTATTAAGGACTTGGCAACATTTAGAGAAAGTTATATGGAACTTTTTCTTAGAACATATATATCCTGAGTACTTGAAAAAATCTTAAATAATGAAAATGAAAAAGAAATTTTCTCGCACAAATTTAGAATTGTTTGGTACTTTAGTCATATTTCAGCATTGCTTTTATAGGAAATAACTCCCATCGTCATTCTTTGAAGTGAAAGGAGAAATCATTTTTAAGTATTTCTAATATGTATCAATAAATAGTATCCTAAACATTACATGAAATCATTCAAAATATATAAAAATATAAACTTTATGATTTTCACACTTACGTGTATTACTACATATATAAATTAAAATAAAATACTGAAATCAACTTCTTTTTATTTATTACTGTTGTCAATGTTGGAACGAACATCTGCCAAATATACAGTAATTTTCATTATTATTAACAGATATATCGTCATTATTTTAGTATGTTTCTAGTGATTCGAGTGACAATAGTAAATAATCATGGTTGGATAATCTCCATGATAAAGCAAATATATGCGATATTTTCAATACCGGTGTACAATTTGCCACTCATCATATAAAAACATTCGTGTTCGAGGAGCATATCGATGTACTGTCAATCAGGTAACACGAGAAAGACATGTACATTGAAGAGCACAACAAATAGTGCTATTTTCGTTTCAAGAATTTTTTAAACCCTTCAATAAATTTTATTAAAAATGAGGATTTTAAAATGTATGTACAAGAAATTTTGAAATTATTAAGACTTAATAATCACAAAATGAAACTTATATTCCAAATCAAGTTATGCTATTTTTCTGAAAATTTAAAGCAAAATACACGTCGCTTTTGTACAAAGGTAACTGAATTCCTGCAGTCAGAGAAATATGTGATTTTGACCATCAAATGGATTGTGAATAATGCTGCTTTTGATATGGAGATGACGAAATCGAACCTGATTTTCACGTATTGTTGACGATATTTCATTCCAAAAAGTGCTATCATTTTTTCCATTGATAATATGTGGAAAATGTAAAAAAATTATTTAATTTTTTTTAACTGAATACAATATTTTAATTGAAAACAATATTTATCTTAAAGCATACATGCAATCGAACTATGATGGACATAGCTTAATGAAGATAATTAAACTAGCAAATTTATTGTCGCAATTAAAACAGATATAATGAATTGATAAATATAATTTGCAGGGTATGTAACAAACTTGTAAATATAAAGGCTTATTGGTATGCAAGCAACTTTTCGTCGTAAGCTTACATCACGCCGGCAACCTGATTGGCCACTGTTAGTGCGCAAATTTGGAATTATATAAATATTCAGATTTAATATTTATAATAAATAATGATTGAGAAATAATCAAATAGAATTTGCCTAATCGTTAAGTAAGATTTTGGAGTGACAGATACAAAAAAATCGATTTTAATGAAAGAGAGGGTATGAATGCTGAGTTCAGAAAAATAAATCATTTTTCTTTGTCTCAATGGGTAATCTCGTCTCTGTCGAGTTTTAAAATTATTTTTTGTTTATTTCCGACAATGTGACTTAAAATAAAATCACTAAAAGTGCCAAAAATTAATTAAGAATAATTAATGACTGCATTGATAAATATTATATCATACATTTTTTTAATAGCTTGAAGAAGACTTGAATCACAAAAAAAGTGATTTTGAATTTAAAGTAATTTAAGTTCATGAATTACACCGGTAATTATCTCAAGTTCCTAAGGACACCAACTTTCATTTGAGCCGCAACATGAGTGAACCCCCACTTTTTCTGTGTAGCTAAAAAGTACATTCTTATTCTTTATTTAAAAGCAAAAAGTAATGTAAATCTTTGTGTGCGAATATTTTTAATTTTGAGGACGTGTGCCACCATTGACAAGAATTTTTCTGAAATTTGGTTGCTTTTTTCAGAATATTATTTTCAAGTTACCTGAGGCCTTTGGATTTCCTTGACAAATTCGAGTTCCCAAATTATTATCTGACCTTAATTTTAGTGTTTTTTCGGAAATTTTGAGCACATACTCATCTTTGTTATGTTCCGTAAGTTAACCCCCCCCCCGAACTCTTTATCTAAAGTCATTTTTGGAGACTACATTTTTTTCGTGAATTTAGTTAGAGGTTATAATAGTTGTTATTGTAACAAAAAAATATTTCAATTTTAAATAAAGCACAATATAATTTTACCAAAACAGACAAATTTTCAACAAAATAATGAAGTTCTCAACCAGAACAGATTAATTTTTAACCAGACAGTTGAATTTTTAACCATAAAGTTTAATTTTCTAAAAAAAAGCGAAATTTCAACAAAAGCTACGTGCTCGGTCTTTGTACTTACTCCACATTTGTGTATAGAAATTTTAAAATTAGAGGTCAAAGCATGGACAAATGTAACTTGGCGATTGTGAATTCTCTTCCGTTAAAGCATTTTCGGCTTGAAACAACAGATTCTTATAATAATATCTGCATGTCAGTGCATATTATGAATTATAATAATATACATATATTGAAATTATACATTTTATATATACAGGGTGTACCATTCTCAAGTGTGGCGACTTATATGACTTTATAAACAAACAAAAAAGAAATAGAAAATTCCTTTTCCAAAAATCAGTTGAAGTTTTAGTTTGTGAGTTATAAAATGTTTAAGCTGGACCAATCAGGAAC
>JAWWLR010000092.1:75697796-75712256 GCA_035041075.1 Acraspis erinacei | reverse complement strand
AAAGAAAAAATAGCACTATCCAAACATTATTCATGACAAATTAAGTTATTTTTACATTCTCATCAGAGAAGGTATTATAGATTTGTGTAAAATTTGACCGCCCGCCACCCAGTTTTGGTCAAATTTGCACGTTTTGAGATCCCCTGAATTCCTGACCATATGAATTTCCATCTAACACAACGCTGCTGAAGGTTGGTGTACCGTTTAAATCATCCAAATAAAATTGGAAATGAGCAAATTAAGTTTTTGAAAATCGGCAGAAGTTGCAATAAAATGTTTAATAGCAAAAAATTTTTTCAAGAGTGCGCATTTTTTAAACGAGTCAATAAAACTACGTCTGTTTCAATCTAAATGCATGTTATGAATTGTAATAATGTAGATTTATGGAAATGATATACAATGTGAGGGACAAATTCGAGTGCGAAGCACGAGATACGTGATGAGAATGTGTTCGGTAAAGCCGAAGGAATTTCAACAAAAGAGAATTTGCTATCACCAATTTACTGTTCTCGATGGTTTGAACTTTAGTTTTAAAAAATCTGTAAGAATATACAGGATGGGCACACTGAGGCTTACCAAAAAGTATGCAACCCGTCTTACACACTAATGGTATTCTTATGCACATATGTGCCGGATTGCATACTTTTTTGTTAGCCCCAGCGTGTGCACCCTGTATAAAGACCGAGCGCGAATCGCGAAGCACATACTTCATCGAGCGCGAAGCGCGAGAACCAATAGGCGCGCTAAAACTTGCAAGCAAAGCGATCCACGTGGGCAACGCGAAATGAGAATGTGCCCGCGAAGCGGGCTGATTTATGGGAAAAATTCAAGATAAAAAAGTTACGCAACTCTTTCTGAGTCAAAATGGACATTTTTTAGTCGCACCGTACCTTCAATTTCTTGCCAGTTGTTGTTTCTTTTAGAATGTTTTTTTTTCAAAGTTTGATATACCTAAATATTAGCCGTTAAATAATTTTGTTGTTTTTTTTTTTAAGAAAAAAAGTTATACAATAAAGTTAGACAGATATTGTTGCGTCCTGTAAAATTCCAGCTTCGGGTCTTACGCTCTTTTGCTCTCTCGATTTTATAATTAAGAAACGCTTGAATTTTGATGGATTTTCTAATAGTGTATCGGATATTACAGTTTTAATCTGCCGTTGAATATTTCCAACCAGATATTGAATATTCAGGTATGCAGAGTGAAAAAATTTGGGGAAAACAATCCAGCGTAGATCGCACTTTAAAGAAAAATCCGTTCGAAGCGCAATTCACGGTTGAAAACATTGACCCGATTCTGTCATCGCATGGGGGAGGAAGGAAGCAGCCACGTTCGCGAGAAAGAACACGCGGCTTTTTGAAAACTTGGAGGTTTCTTCGCATGACTAACCCTGTTTCTTATAATTTCCAACTCAACGTCTCAAGACCGCAAGTGACGTATGACGCTATCACATTTGCTAAAGAAGGATCTTTATACATTTGTGAGAAGAATTTACGCCAATCAATATCATTTATTATGAACGCTTCATTATTTAACTATTTAATTAATTTAAATAATTTACATGAGACACTGAAAATACTTTGATTGGTAATTACATTCCAGGATTTGTGATGTAGCGCGAATCAAACACTGATTTGCGAAATAATAATAATATAAATGGACATTAAATAATACAATTAAATGTGAACATATTCAATTATTTCACTCCGTAAAAATTCCATATTTAAGATAATCGCCATGCTTATCAGTCATGCTTTATAAAAGAAAAAAACATTTTTTATGAAAAAAGTTTAAAACTGACGAAAAACAATCATTTTTGTAATTAAATTTTCTCTTGATGTTGCTTCTTACCAATTTTAATAAAAATGGTCGAATTTATATAATTCATCATTGTTCTTTTTTCAGGGAAAAGATTCCCTACAATTCTACAACGGTACTGTTTGCAATTTTGAATTCCCTCGAAAAAAGCCATTCATTATTAATATTCAACAATTTTTTTAATTTGTATGAAGTGATAGTAAGAAAAAGTCCAAATGCAAATAACATTCTAGATGGGAATTTTATGTTACACCGCCATCATAAGTGCGATTTTTGGTACTGTGAGCAATACATAAAATAGCACTTTTTAGCATAGCACGTAAAATTTGTACTTAGGGTACCTATAGGGCACGACGCACATTACCGGACTCCGACTCTGGACCATTTCGGGTTTTAGATTAGAACTCTATACTCTATACAACCTATTTGCACTTATGATTCACTGGTCTCATAAAAAATAGTATCTGACCCTAGGCCCCTAAGTGTCACTTTGCCTCGGGTAAATTGCCACTTAGGGTCATTGTATAACAAATAATTATTTATTGTACGTTTTCAAAGTTCCACATAAAAATGTTCGTGATTTGTTTCATTTTAATTTGTAACATAATCAATAATTGTCGTTGATTCTCAAAATCATAGAAAACCTTTTTTTGAGACATCTAATTTTTGACACAACTACCTTAAGAAAGTTAAATTTAACAATTCTGAAAATTATTTTAAACGCCACCTTTTTCAATTTCCGTTTAAACTGCTCATCTCTAAAATTGAATACAACACATACTGGATCAAATTGACCTCATTGTTTTTTGAAATAACTGCTATTTTAAAAATGTCAAACCAATCTTAACTTTTTTTTTTAATTTGAACACAATAAATTTTCACATTCTTAATTTTTACTAGATAGCCCAATGACTTCCATACAAAGCTAAAATTTAGAGTGGCAATACTCAAAATGATAGTCCAGGATCATTTTGAAAATGATTTAAAATTTGGCCATGTCTAGGCTCAAATAGTACAAATATTTACGGTGAGACTGACAAAAAATTTTTTTCTTAACCTAGACACTTCGTTAAAATATATAAGGGCACGTTTTTGTGGCCTATTTGACTTTTGGATTCTTTAAATAATGAAATTTTATTAAGTTTTAACTTGGAATCAAGCTAGAAACAGGGCCTTATTTTGCTGGCTAATATCAAATAAACAAAATGTAATCATTGAAACAATATAAAAACTCAAGTGGGCAAGACAGAAATATGTATCCTGATTTTAAAAGATTTTAAATTAAAATTTCCCTGAAATTTTTAATATAGGAAATTGAAAATATTGAATTTAGAAAATTTAATCCATCAAAATATAATATTTAAAAAAAGGAAATATTAATTTCCATATTTCGACACATTTTGTTTAAAATCCATTAATTTGTCTGTTGATCGCAGCCCTTGTCTAGGAAGGTCAATCGATGTCAACCTATGTTTAAACTGTTTCCCGAAAGTAAAATCAAATAATATTTACCATTTCAAAATTCTTATTACATACACAATGTCAATTCTAATAAAAAAAATTACTTGAAATAAACAAATCACTCATTTTTCGTCATGAAGTGTGTATAAGTAAGTTAAGATTTTGATTTTTGTATAAAGTGAGTTATCAGACCTGGGCGAAAACCCGAAAAAATAACAGAAGTAAAGCTTCTTAGTGGTTTCGGAAGAAGTACTCCGCAATCGAGTGCAACAGTCTCCTTGCTATACTTAAGCTTTAAGCTCCCATACAAATAGTGATATTCTGTGAGCAAGTGTGCGAATGTTGCACACACAAATTGGATGCGATCCAAATCACGCGACGCCCCATCTGCATTTCCCACAGATGCGAAAATAGCATCTGAATCCGATCCGCAAAAGCATTTCAGAATATGCAACCGCTCGAGGTTAAAGCCTTCTTCAAGTTTGTGGATCTTTCTAAACGTTATAGGTGCTCACACTACACCTTTCAGGATCTTTGTTCCTTCGAAAATTTCAACTTCCTCGAGAACAGGAGAATGACTTTTTTCTCTTTTTGTTTCTTTATTATTTTTTTTTTAATTTTCTCTCCTGCCATCTAAATCTTCCAGGGAATGCATATAACATCGTTCCAGGTAGGCAATTTAAGAGTGTATTAGAAAATTCTCCGGGAAAATCGACAAGACCTCTTTTTCTGAAAATATTTTATAGCTTCTCATCAACCTTTTAGATAAATATTAAGAATTGCATTCTTAACGCTGCATTCATTTCAATAGGAATTATTTATAAAATTTCGGCGAAGAAATACAAATTTTAGAGAACAAAAATTTATTTGAAAAATTATGATCTGAAATAGCCTTCTGTATTATTTTATAATGCTGCAAATTTCCTATATATTGGAGAAAAGTAATCTTTTGATTTTAAATTTACATCTAAATATTTAATTCGTATCCCTTTTCCCAATGGAAATTTTATTGGAAATCGGTGTCATGAAAGTAGAAACGAACCTATTGATAGCTGATTTCTGTGATTTTAATGTGCTTCACTGAATAAAATATTCATCAAAATCTGTCTACCCGAAGCTTTTAATTAGCACCCTCAAATTTACATTATTGAATAATTTTTATTGTGATTTTAAAATCTAGCGACAGGCGAATTTCAAGTAGTCGATCTGAATATGGAGAGTTTCATTCTGTCGTCATTAGTAGGAATTTTTAAATTACATAATCTGATTTCCGTCGAAAAAAATTTTCCTATTTCGATAAAAGAGTTGGTCGATAATTCTGCGAAGAATGGATTTAGTAAATTTCTAAAGCTTTTTGAGTCATATATAAGATTTTATCACATTTTTTGCAAGTACCACTTTAGAGGGAAATAATGGATGGACGTTTCCTAATGACTTATTGAATTTCATTTATGGAGTGGAAACAAGGGCATAAATTGGGACATAAATTTTAAAAAGCTTCGTTAATCTAATAGAACAGTCTATAGTAATGAGTCTTTGAAGATAGAATGAAATCGCGTAATTGATGGTCTCCGCTGTTGAAAACAGCCCGTCCTTCGATGTGATCCGGGTTGGAAATGGAATCGACATTCGATAATTCGAAAAGCGGAAACTACCTATCGCTCCGAATAGTGGTAACTTTACGTTTATGTCTACAGTATCTTCTCGAGCAATGGAACGTTTTTCCCACGTCTACGAAAATCATCTAGTATCCCTTACTTCTACGTCGTTACACCGTTATGGCTTCACGCATTTCCCAACATCCAATCCACAAAATAAATGTGATACCTTCCTCCTAACAAGTATTTTACTACCAAGAGAACCAGAATAATTGTGTAATCATTTCAAACATTTAAATAATAATAAATCATATAGTGAATGAAGTATTTGTATTTATAAACAAAAATTTTGTTTCTCACAAAAATAAAAGATATACCGTTTAAGTTGAGTAGATATATTATTGTGACTAATTCTCTATCACTTATTTATATATGTACTTCTTTGCTATTTTATATTATTATTATTAAATGTTTATCGCAATTTTTCTAATTGTTTCTTTCTAGACAGTATATTAAATATTGATTATTCATAAGGCCACGGTAGCCGAAAAACTTTATTGTCCAAATTTTCTGATTTTTGCCTGACCACATTTTCATTGAACCTGATACTTATTATTCAGGGACAAGATTTAAACTTTTAATGACATTTTTAGTATAAAATATTTTATAAACTGAATAAAACAATTTTAGATTGGAAATTAAAACTTTATTTATTTCAAACTAAAAAGTGACTTTTTACTACCATAAAATATAGAATATTTATACTAAAGGATGATTTTTCTACAAAACCGTTACATTTTCAACCATTTAGATGATATTTTAACAAAATAGTAAGATTTTAAACCAAAAAAGATGAATTTTTAATTCGAAAGGACAAATTTTTATCCAAATGGATGAATTTTCAACAAAATAGTTGAATTTTCGACCAGAAAAGGTTACTGTTTTACGAAACACGTGCATTTTTTAAATAATGACTGAATTTTTAACCAAATGTTTGAATTTTTTGCATAACAAAACAAATTTTCAATCAAGTACCCGAATTTTCAAATAAAGAGTTTAAACTTTAGCCAAAAGTAGTAGCATTTTCAACCAAATAGTTCAATTATGAAGCCAAAAAGTCGAATGTTTTATAGAAAATTGTTATTTATTAACCAAAAAATTCAACTATCAAGCAAAAGAGGTAAATTTTTAACATAATAGTTTAAATTTTCATCAAATATTTGGAATTTCAACCGCGAAAAGCACTTTTCACCCAAATGTCAAATATACAAAAAATTTAACATTAACCAAATAGTTAAATTTTCAAGCCAAAGAGAGGAGTTTGTTAGAAGACTGTTGCATTTTCTAAAAAATTAGTTTAATTATCAACCAAACAGTTGAATTTTTAAACTAACGTTTAAATTCATAGCAAAGTAGTTAAGTTTTGAAAAATACATGAATTTTCAAACAAATAGTGGAATTTTCAACCAGAAACATTCAATTTTGACCAAAGAGTTGATTTCTCAGTCAAAGAAATAAAAAGGTTCATACAATTCGTTGAATTTTCAACAGAAAAATATGAGTTTTCATGGAAAAAGTTAATTTTCACCTAAAGAGTTTCATTTTTAACCAAAAAAGATGAAATTCTAAACGAAAAATATTAGTGTTTGTTTTCAAGAAAGCCGTTAAAATTTATTAAAAAAGACTTACATAGTTCCACTTTTATTCAAAAAAAGAATTAATTTCTGTTAAAAAATACGAATATTTTAACAAAATATATTAGTCATGAAACAAATCGTTGCGTTTTCAACTAAAAAATATAAACGTTCAAGCAAAAATGTATTGAAGTGGAGTTTTATAGAAATTCCTTAATTTTTGCAAAAAAAATTGTTTTCAAAATTCTTAACTTTTACTGGCCAATTAAATTCCTTGACTTTTCCTTCATTTACAGGTTTCCCTCACCCACAGACATCCTGGTTAAGCCTTTATTGATTTAATTATGTATTACGTGATTCCAAAAATATAAAGTTATAATCTGTTTAATATTCCTTTCACGATTTATTGTTAGTTACATGAACGAAATTGGATGAAACTTTCGCAAAAATTGCACCACACACAAAACTTAATTTTTCCCTTTGTCACGAACTGACATTTTATGTAAAATATTTGACGCCCTAGATGTCGAGAAGCTGTGAGAATTTATATTTGAACGAATTGGGAACAGCGAAATCTGTAAGTGTGCTTCAAACTTGGATGTGATGCCCTGAAGTTCAATTTTTGACCTAGTTGAGTGCTTTTAATAAGTAATCGAATGGAAGGGTTGTCCAGATGTTTCAGACATCCTTCGTGTTAAAGAAAAAAAGTTTTTTGTACTTAAATTAGTACATTGCATCACAAATAAGGTTAGGCAGATCTTTATGGGGAGCACAATCGGCGATAGATTTTCAGGCCGCCCTTGCGAAGATTGAGATCCACGTGAGTACATTTCTAACCCTATAAGTGATGTAAGATGTTTTATTCGAAATCAGCGTGTTAGGAGATTTTTGGGCCGCTTGGAAAGTGAGTCGTGCTGTTTATAATATCTTTCGTCGTGAAAGCATATGACTGAAGTGACAGCTATCTGCCTGGTTGTGATTGGTAATCTTGTATGGCGCGAAATTTGACAGTCTATCAACGTTTCGAATCAAGAATCTGACATCAGCTTACGCCATTCGGTAAAGGGCTAACTAACGTTCACTTTTCAAGGGGCGTCATAGACTCATAACATGGTATTTCGAATACAAATTATGTATTTTTTTTCTAGTTTGGATTCAGAAGACACTCTTCAGTAAATTTTGAAGAAACATTTTCTGATGGTATGCTAGTGTATTGTCTCTTTAACTATAAAGTTTTTCATGCATTAAAGAAGTTGTGATTCGCCACGTCGCGTGTTATTTTAAGACTTCAAACCTTAAAGTGCATCGTTGGTAAACCGATCATTAAGTGCATCGCGAGTGTCCGATACCCGAGCGACTTTGAACGTTAATTACTCATCCGCTATTGAATATTTTGTTGCAAAAATGTAATACAATGTAGTTCAATATACCTTTTTTAGTATACAGTGGGTATTTTAATTATTTATTTATTTTAATTACGCGAAAAAATTGTTGAAAGAAACAAAACGGAAAAAATGAAGTTTTTTACTTAAAAAATCGTATCTCGCGTAATTTTTAATATTTTTAGCTAAAAATGTGCAATTGTACACTTGAAATACTATGCTTTTAGATAAGAAATACTACAATACGGGTGTTTTCAAAAAATATATTTATTTGCACATATGAAGTGCCAATGTTTAGGGTAAAATAACACATAAATTCTCAGTCATTTTGAACAATTTATTTTCAAAACAAATTAAAATAATGAAAAAATACACAAAGTGAAGAAAGGAAGTAAGAAAAAGTATCAATTATAAAAAAACAAGTATTACAATTATACCTATGTGGTGTTGGTTGGACACTGTGTGCAGGCAAGAGCCACAACGAGACTCGTACCACGTTTCTAATAACGTTTCACGCAACAAGCGTGGTCGTAGGCTATAAGGCATCTGCAACGCAAAAAAGAGTTAAATAATGAAAATGAATTATTTTCACTTTCAATGACGTACTTACGTTAAAAGAACACCAACTATGCATACTAGCACGATGAAAAAATTTACTCCAAAAACACTTTTTCACTCACTACGTGCACGGCGGATGTCGGACACACGCGGATTTTGGAAGGTTTACTTTGAGCAGCTGCTGTCCATATACTGACGTTTTCTAAAATATATTAATCTAATTTACTTACAGTTAGTGATCTCAATTAAAGGTGGATGGTGACACATACTCAATTTTTAAAAGTTAAGTAATGTTTTTGAGAGCTCAAACATTTTTGCGGGTGTCAAACACCCACCATGCACTTTCCAATTTCTAATGTAGTGTGATTTATCCTACAGATTTGTGGTGGAACCAGAACATGATGTAATATACGTAATCGGTGGTACATGTAAGCCATGTGACTTTGTCGAGAGATGACAAGGGCGGAAGAATGGCGAATTGCCAAATTCTTTCTATACGAAAATAGGTAGAGGACGCAATCCAGACTTCTTCTTAACAACAAATTATCAATCGAAAATGTTTCATTTTTCACTATAGATTAACTATACCTAATATACAAATTATAAAGAAGTTTGGTTATAAAATAATTGATCAATCGAACACATATATTTTTCACTATAAAAATTTATAAAAAGCTTAAAAGATTATTTGCAAGTTTTCTAATACAAAAAGGTTCCATATAAAAGAAAAAGTTTAAGTCAGTTCAAGTTACATTATTTTATTTCATCATCATGTCGCATAGCCCTAAATTTCAATTAGTGAGATTTCTCAATTGATAATTATATAGTAGTACATACTTTTTCAACCTGTACAACAATACTTATTAATTAAATATATATTGTAAGATAAAATTGGACTCGGTGGTAGAAATATAAATCGAGTGAAAAATGCAGGTATTTGCACTCTATAAATTTGATTTTGTGAACGTGAATTAAAAAATCCGTGACTCTTCACTAAAACTCCAGTTACATTTCACTCATAAAGAATAAGAGAAAAAATTGTCTTCTAAAGTAGAGTTGTGATGTGTTCTGCTTGCAATTTGAAATTAAAAAAATTAAATTAAAAACTTAAAAAATTAAAACGTTAAGTTTGAATGAAAAATACAGTAAAAAACCTTCTCAGTTTTCCGACACGCGTCTATTTTTAATAAATCCGTGCGTGCTTTTAAATATTCCTCTTGAAAACTTTAGTTTAAAAATCAAATCCGCGAAGTTTGATAAAATGCGGCCAATTTCGAACATTGCCGTTATTTTTTGATTATTATGCTGCTCATTAGCATCAAGGCGGATATCTTTATTTTGTACTATAATTTAAATTTCTGATCAGTGCAATGTGTGCACTATTAGCTTAAAATTAGGCACTATTTGTCGTTACGGAATTTTCCTTAACGTTAGCCCTGAACGACCTGGAAAAGGGGTTAGAGTTACGGAAAATTCCGTAACATTAGCTAGTGCGGGGGTCACTTTCTATGTATACGGAATTTCCCGTAGCGTTAGTGTTCAGCGAGCTGGAAAAGGGATTAAAGTTACGAAAACTTCCACGACCATAGACAGTGCGTTAAAATTATGGATAATATTTCAGTTGTAAAATTATTTTGAAGATTTATTAGAATAGGCTGAGATACTACTCGTAAAAATTGGAGTGTCGAGTATCCGAAAAATACCTGTTTCCTCTCAAGCCGCTCAGTTTCAGAAGGACAGGCGACAAAGTTGGTCCATAAAATTTAAATTAAAAATTCGGTAAATACGCGTCTGGTTTTTAAACCGAATATTCATGTTATTTTTTTTATTATTTCAATGCCTATTAGTATATATTTATTGAATTTATTTTCGACTTCAAAATTTAACTTCCAATAAGTGCAATGTGCACTTTTAGCTAATATTAAGGAGAACGTTTGATGCACGAGATTTTTTTAATGATATATTTATATCTCTTGAACATTTCTGTCGAGAGCAGATGCGTTTCGGTAATTTAATTCGAATTGCAAAAACTATGCCCCCTCGCCTTCTGTCCGATTCTAAACCAATCTGACAACTACAAGCAGATGCATGCGGGATTACAATCAATAGAATGAGTGCATCGTGGTGTTATTACCAGCGTATAAATAATTAATGGGGCCTTTCGCACGGTAACACTATAAAAGTGATGCAGTGCCGGTGGCCAATGAATAGTCCCGATTACCGCTTCCAAATGGGTTAACATCGCGACGCGGACCTTTTCCCAGCCGGGTACCATAATTTTCGGGAACTCCTATAAATCGCTTAGATATGTTATAAAAGTCAATGTGAATACTTTAATTGTATTTTAAACTCTCATAATGGGCTAGAAACAGATTGAGCTTGTTTCCAAGAATTGGAACCTTTAGCTTTCAGCGCCTGGACAAAAGGACGGATTTTATTTACCCCTCGATTTTCCTCAATTTGAAATTATATTTGAAGACTAATGAGAGATGTTGTGAAAATGTATGTGAACAGTACGGAATGATTATAAAAGAAAACAAAAATGTATTGTATCATTATAAATTAACTAGGAAATCTCCACGAATCAAAGCTTTTTAAAAATGTATTTTCACACTCAATGCTTGTAAGCTCGAAAATTTATTCTCAATTATTTGAAAAAGTGAATTTTAAATCATCCATTCAATCAAATATGTTTCATATGCAATTTGAAATTTTTGTATTTTACAAATTATTTAATTGATAAAGTTTAATAACTTCGTGATTTTTCTTCTTCCAGCAAATCGTCATCGCGAAGTTCAATATCCGATATTTATGATAAACTTGAGAAATTTAAGTTCAATGATCCGTAAGTTCCCGATTATTTTAGGAAACCTGAGTTACAAATTTCATAATTTTTATTTAAAGTTACGTAATTTTCTGTTACGTTGTATTCGAAGATTCAAAAACTTGTCACAAAAAAAGTCTTGAGTTTCGAGTATGGAAAGTTTTATGTTGTTACATGTTACATGTTACATGTAGCTTGAAAATATTTCCTATATTATAAAACACAATTTTTTCTACGAGAATGAATACTTTAGCAAATGCATCTAAAAAAATCAGGAAAAATCGAAAGTAGCTTTTTTGAGAAAATTTACCTTTTTGTTCTGTTGCAAAATTGATCTCGCATTTTGTCTTCGAAAAAAAATATACTTCACCCCCAAACAATTCATTAACACACCCAGGATTATACTGCCCGACCAAATACCATTTTTCAACATTTGTATTCACATTTAAAGGCAAATGTATTTCGTATTTATGATTTGAAAAAAATTAGAAGGAAAAAAGGAAAAAAAGTGAAAACTGCAAATCTAGGTAATTATTGGTTTCAGTACTTTTTTCTTCATTAAGTATGTTGGATTTTTGATATTTATTTATATTTATTTTGATATTTATTTATTATTATTTATAATTGCGGAAAAAAGAACTAGATTCAATACTTACTACAATAGACTCTCATAAAGTGCCTTCTCCAGAAAACGAATATTTCGCTAAGTTCCTCTCCCTTCGATGCTTCAAAATTCAATAATTACCTTGAGTGTGATATTGGATGCGTGTGCGCCATATCATATTCAAATAATCCGGTAATGCATGTGACAGAATTTCCCACCAAGTATTAGGGACGTCGCCAAACCACGGTGGCGCTTAGTGAAAACCTCGGTCCCAAGTACTGGCGTTTTATAAGAGTCTAATTTAATACATTATTTTTCATAAGGGTTGGAATTTGGATTATTTCATATATTGTGTCTTACAAATTTTTAAGATTTACATAGAGAAAAAGCTCGCCATTCAAACGCGTTTTGAAACCTAAAGTGTTTGTTAGGTATAATTTAAGGTAGTGTCTATACATCCTGACAGTCCGTGCGTTTTTGTACGCTTATTATGCGGTCGAGTCTAACTCTAGGGACCTGCCAAGATTTCCAGCTCCCCATTCCCCTTTCCAGGTCCGTACGTTTAGAATCAACCGTATTATAAACGTGCGTTGAGGATTATGGGAAATATTTCTGTATCTATTATCTCCTTTCATTTCGCAGCATTAAATTTTTGACAATAAATATAGTCCATATTTTCTTTAATTTAATACTTGTAGATTTCAGATGCAATTATCGGATAAAATGTAATTTCTCTCTCCCTTTTCATGCAAATATATATTTTACTTAGGGATTATCATGTTCTAAAATAAACTAATTTCCCTGCTGATTATCGAAATAATAAACTATTGTTTTAGCGCCTGTGGTTATGAAAGCAGACGAACTCTGCTCATCCATTTTCTTTCCATCTGCAGGGAAGCAAATGTCTGTTACTTTCATCTGCATCCGAAAGGTAGCCAGGTACCAACTAACTGTGTGGCGCGCATTTATGATTTATTTTTTATTTTTCGCTAAAAGTTTCCGGCTACTGGTAGGAGAATTCTCGCCGGAGAGTGGAGATTAAGTGTTATAATTTGTTGGAGCGCTCGATACGTGACCGCAGGTCGGACATTGTACCAGTGGCAATACTTTTTTTAAATCAGAGCATTTTGTAGTAGTTCGCAGACGACATGCTAGTCAATACAATCACATGCCCCAACAATTACAAAATGGTGTTCTTATATAAACGAGGCCAGGACGCCGGCTTTGCTTGTTGGCGCGACCCAGAGGACATTTTTCATTTGCCCACTTTTTGCAGAATTGAGGCAGTATATGCATACGTATCAGCGCCATAATGTCTACTGTCCGAGTATATGCATAGTGTTCTTCGTAAGTCAGCCAACAAAGTGCCACACTATTTTTTTAATCACATTTTTAATAGCACGAAAGTGATTATTACTATTTTAGTTATGCTACTTTGTGACGTGTTTATTTTTCCTTTTATTTTCATGGGAAAGATCTATCAATTAAGTTTACGATATAAACTTTAAAATTCTTAACTTTAACCTCTAATATAATCAGTCAATAATGTAGTAAACTATTTTTAATTCTGCAAGCAATACAGCTAGAACTTATAATATTCTTTTAAAAAGATCAGTATGATCTTTATAAAAATCAGTTGCTTATGATCTCTATTTTTATCCCTGAAAAAATTTTTCGCGATTTTTTTGTGATATTTGAGGTTATTGTGAAAATTATATCCAATTAGCCTTCAATAAAATTTAAAATAATAAGTCTATTGTATTTCCAAAGAGTCACAAAACAGAATCAAATGAGAGAACCTATTCGTGACACTGAGATTTATTATAATAATATTTATATAATTAGTAAAAATTACATTTTCACTATGACTAATGAAGATTTTATACCACGCTATTGTGAATTTACGATCAATTAAGGCACCACCATAATTTCCCATAATAAACCTAACTAAATAAATAAATTGTTATACTTCTTAAACATTAACAGTTTAAACATGTACTTTTAAATGTCTTAAATATTTGATTCATGTAATGAATAATTTTCTTCTTTTATACGGGTTCAGTATAAAGGGTAATACTTACACGGTTAAATAGAGAATTTTATTTTTTATTTGTTATACTTGATATTTGAGCAACATTGATGGGAAAAACTTTGATAGTACTCAAAAAAATATTTGTCTTAAACTAACGAAACCGTTTGTTTTAAGTAATTTTTTTTACTGAACCAAGAATATCTTAAAAGGGGAAAATTATCTTAAAGTATAGAAAACTTTTGATTATTATATTTTATTTATTTTATTATTATATTGATTATTATATTATCAAGGTTATTTCAAGGTCACTATAATTTTTTGAAATGGGAACACCCTATTTTGACATCGGCAATCGAGAGAGCGGGAAATTTTACGTTCAGATGTGCATTAAGGTCTAAGGTCAAGGTCGCCTTTAGAAGGTCGTATGAAGGTCAAACTGTACGTGCAGGTAAATCGTGCAGAACTTGCAGTCAGAAAAAATTAGATGACTGGTCTTTAGTAATTTTTAAAAAGAAAACTAACCATAACCTTAAATTTGACCTCAAACCTTA
>JAWWLR010000092.1:75641086-75657135 GCA_035041075.1 Acraspis erinacei | reverse complement strand
TCATGGTTCGATAAAGCCTAACAGTATCTCGAAACGTTTTTGCATTTTTTTGTTTTAAATTATTTGCTTGACAGTTAGACAGTTTTTTAGTCCTCCTTTAAAATTCGGGGTTTGGCACTTATGCCCCTATGCAGTGTGCCCCTTCAATTTATTAAAATTTAACCATTTTTTATAAAACCGGTAAGAAGTGACAATTAAAAAAAAATTATTTACAAAAAATATTGTTAAAATAATTATTTTCCGTAAGTTTTAGACTTTTGTTCATACAAGAACAATAGTTTTTCTTCCATTAGGATAATATCTAACTGATAAAATCATTTTAATTCTTAAGACAACTTTTTCCCCAAGGATCTGATTTGTTGGAACAACCATTACATTAAATTTCATTCCACTACAATTCTGCCCTGAGAAAATGATTTGCTGAATAAAAAATTAAAAATTTTTCGGTACAAGTGCAAATAAATTTTTGTTGTCAAAAAAAAGTTTTTGTTATTTAAAACAAGACTCTCACAGGTTCAATGAGAATTAAGTTGATTGATAAAAAAATATGCTATTAGCAAAAAATTTTTATTATTTAAAACATGACTTTTACAGACGCACTAAAAATTAGGTTAATTTATCCAAAAAAATGGTATTCAACAAAAAAGTTTTTGTTATCTAAAACAAAACTTTTACAAGCGCACTAAAAATTAGGTTAATTAATCAAAAATTTATTTTTTGTAAAACCAACAAAAGTTTGGTTTAAATAGTCATAATTTTGTTCCAACATAAAATAATTCTGTTGCACAGATACTAACAAAAAATTCACGTTGATTCAGTAATAAATAACGATGTTTAATTAAATTAATTACAGAAGAAAAAGTATATGATTAAAGTTTGAACCGTAATTTATTGTATTCGTACATTTTTTTTAAAGCCAGGAAAAAATTAATTTTTGCTACAAACATTTTTGAACACTACAAATACACACTTGACAAGGAATTTTTGTTGAGAATCTTTTATGTTTATTTTAGAATTATCTGCAATCATTTCCTTTCTTCGATGATTTTTCAACAATCTGAATTCGATTTTCAAAAATATATTTGGGATAACTAAAATTTTCAAATTTATTACGGAAAAAGATTTACTATAGATTTATTAAAAGCCATAAAACGATTTACTTAACTCAAAAGAAATGTCAAATAAGGTTTTATTGTCTGTGACTAATGTCAGGTATCTTCTGCTGGGAAATCTAAAAATATTTGGTGAATTAAGACTGTTTGTTGCATAGAGAGTTACATTTCGATAGAAATTAAAGGAGGTGATGTTCCTCGATTTGACTTTAGAATTTAGAATTATGAACATACCTTCTTTACTTTATTTTACAAACTAAATCCCAAGATTCCTTGGCGAAGAAAAAAGCTAGAAGACGAAATGCTTCTAATTCAGTAGAATTCATTTTGATTTGAAAATTCATTCAGGTAATCACAATTTCGTCTACAATCGTGGATTATCCTGATGTGATTTAGTTGTAATTAATTAAGCAAATTCTTTGTAAGTTGAACGCATTTTATTGAATCAACTTTTCTCAGTTTTCCGGTTTCTCGCATGATTAAGAAATTTTATTATATCTGCAAAATAAAAATGTTCCTTCAAAAAAACCATATTGTTACTTATAACACAAATAATTCTATTGATTTTACAAAAATATGTTTAATCCTCTAAAACATACTTGTTCAACCAAAATAATTTGTTGTTGTGCCCGCAAATAAATTTTGTTGAGCATACCAAAGTTTTGGTTTGGATCAGCCAAACGGGTTTGCTTCTTCTACAGCAACCGCAAAAATTAGCTGGGACAACCAAATTTTCATTCATCCAAAGAAACATTCTTCTCAGTGTCTTCAGGATCCCACGGTTTCCCTAATTGACACACGAATTAATCGGGAAATTTTTATACGTGAAACGGTGCTCGCCAAAACTGGTTCAGCACGTTAGTGAAAAAGTCATTATCAAGAAATTTCTAAGTAATCCCACCGTTACAAATTCGTGAACACACTCGCATACATGTTTAAGTTCACCGAACTTGACAATTTATTCACGCAAGATAATGGAGCACACCCCTGGAGAGTGAATTCTCGAAAGCCAATTATGTATATCTCGCAACGATATTCTCGGCCAATTGAGTTTAGCAGTGCTTCGTTAGAATCTCTCTGGGCTAGAGTGAGCATCATCAGGATTGGTCGTAGGGTATTCCGCTGCTGCGACCGCGAAATGGCGAATAATACGATCTGGCTGGGTGTGGTTACAGCTTTAATTCTTTTTAGTCGCTACCCCTGCTTCGTAACTTGGCGCGGGCATGGTGAGACCCCTTTTTATTTCCAACCGTGTGGTGGTAAGTGTCCAGTCCGGCTGCGATTATAGGTCAACCGACTATACACAGTGGGGAAGATTTCTGAAATTGTGGCAAAAACCCTCAAATTAAATTTAATTATATGCACCTAAAGTTTATGCGACAATGTTAATTAAGAGTTAAACTATTACATTGTGTGATATTTTAAATTTTGACAAAAGCCATATATTTACAGGCGTGGTGGAATCAGTCTTTCTGTCTACCAAAAAATAAAACATTTTATGTAACGCATGTCTGAATACGGCTTTTTTCATGTCTGTCGAAAGAAACCAAAGTTCTCCTTTTTAATTTAAAAAAATGCAGCTAATTGTTTGACGAATATGTGCTCTGGACTGATTTCTACAATTCCGCGTCTTCTACTTTGAATGTTGAATTTTTATTTAAAAATTAGTAATCAGTGACATAAAAAACCACTAAGAAAATGTTTGTAAAAAAAAATGTTTTGTAAAAATATACACCATTTTAAATCCGCCATCAAAATCGTAATCAAATATTCTACACACCTATGATAACAAATTTTTGCGAAAATCGCTTTTTTTTATAGTAAAATCGTCCGCCTATATCAATTTGCATTTAATGCAAACTTCGAAATCAAAGATCTCGAAAATCCATAATAGCGGCGTTAGAATTAATTTTAATTTATTTGAGACTTTCGGTCGCATTATTGGGATGCTGCCCCATTCTGGATGACCAAGAATGAAAGATTCTGATTGCCGTGAATGTGTAGATGATAAAAAACGAAGAATCTGGCTTAAAATGCATATGGCACTTGAACCGCAAAATTATATTTGCTTTGGAATATTGCGAATTTGGGTTAATGAAACCTTACTGCGAGCATGCTCATTTTCAGGTTAACGCCAGGCACATGCGTTTATTAAAACTCGAGACGAAATTTGCAGAAGTGGCAAAAACTTTATATCCAACCTAATTATTTTAATTAAGCTCAAATTAAACTTTTCCCGCAAACTGCAGATTTAAGTTCCTATTTCAATCGCAATTCAATAATTGAGTAATTATAAGCATTAGAATGAGTCTATATTGGTTTCTATTATCTCGAACACGCAACGCTTTGCTTGATTTTATTCTAGAGTAATTTAAATTTATGCTGCAATTAATTAAACGAAAATTAGAGCAGCTAACCTATCCCAATGCTTCGAGCTATGACATATTCAACGTTGTTTCGACCCCGTTGTAGTTCTATGGTAGAATTATTCACATATAACGACATTTGTCTCGTCGAGAGATTTTTCTCTTTTCAAGTGAGATGGATGCTGAAAAGTTTCCGACTATACTATAACACAGCATTATTGATTTATTGTGACGGACGAGAATTTAATTATCTTGTTAAGGCACGGAAATCTGAATATATCCGCTGCATTAATTTGTAATTACCTGAACTGCTGACTTCTTTCCAATGGGTAAAGATAATTCAATTAAGGCGATACTGTATTTTGAAAGCATCCAGTTTCAAGAGTTTAAACATTTTTAAACTTTTATGTTTTATATACAGAACTCCTGCGAAAGTTTTACGTTTCTAAAGTAATCGATTACAAGTTTGGACCTGAAGTAGAGAGTAATATCAGTTATAAACCAGAAACGAGAAGCATTTCGCTGCTATCATTGCTTAGATATGCACTGGTTAATTAATTTTTCTTTTCAACATTTGGGTTTTCGATTAAAAGAAATGGATTGCTTGAATATGTAAATAGTGTGCTACTAAATTTTTGAATCTATAACGTATCACAATTTTCAGAAAAAATTATGCATGATATAGACAGAAGAGATGAAAGAGATAAGAGTATATTCTCACGATTGTAAGAGACTTCTGAGTTTTTTGAAATATCTCGTGAGCCGTGTATAACAGAAGGTTCCAGAACACGCTTCAATTTTCTCGACTACATAAAAGAAGATTCTTAGATTAAAAAATAAGTAAAGAGTAAAAGAAAAATCAACGTTTTGTACAGGGATGAATAGAAGGTGCCCATGCTAACTTATGCAAAAATGTAAATGGATACTGAATAAAATTTTAAAATTTGAAGAAATGTTTACTCAGAGATTAATAAAATTTAGTTATAAACATTGTATGTTTATTTTAAATGTGGTTATTTTAAAGGAAATTTATTTATTTTATTTATTTTGTAAATAGGAACTTTAGACATTTTGGATTATTAATTACTAGAAATCTTGAATTCTATTAAAAGTGAAAACAATCCAAAATTTGGATGTACGAAAATATTAATAGCTTCCAGATTAAAAAGCGTCCCAATATTAAAAATATAAACTTTTTATATTCCTTGAGGTTAATTACATTGAAGGTTTTTAATTTTAAAATACAAATAAAGAATTGTACAAATCTTTTGAAATGATTGCTGAGTTATATTTGCGTAGAAAGTAGTATCTTAGTATTTTTTAAATTATTAGAGAAAAATGGATAACTATAAATTGTAAAATGTTAAAAAAGATAACCATTTTTTCCTTTATGATAATATTTGTGAGGTGCTCAATATATACAATTTGTAGAATCTAAACTATTCAAGTCAGAACAGTTTATTTAGGATCGTACATTCGTTATGCCCTCTGAATTCGAATAGTGTTCAATTTCAACTAGATACTTCTTGTATTTAAAGTTATTAATTAGAATTTTTCATTTTAAAGAAGGCCGTCTTAACATGTACTGAAATTTCTTTCTTTACTTTAAAGGATTTACCTAGATTGTTTATTTTTAAACATTTATATATGATAATTTCTTATTTTAAATGCTTAAAATTCCGAAATTGATCACTTTCAGAAGCTCTGAATTTAAGAGTGTGGGATTTCGTTAACAAAAATAAGTCTACCCTAAGCATGAAAATAATTTAGGACTGTAGGTAAAAATTTATAGAAAAAAATTCAATTTTTAATTTTTGAAATTTTAAACCTCGTAAAACTACACCCCGTGAATTTTAATTATCTAATTATGTTTATTTTTAGACGTATATAATTAAAAATTTATCATCTTTAAGAGCCCTTAATTTTATATTCGTATGATTTTAACCCTTATAATGAAAAATGGTTTAACTTTTAAAGCTTTCAATTTGACATTGTATACAATTAATCTAATGTGGATTATTTACATTTTAAACTGTTCGATTTGTCACACATCTAATGTCAGATTGTATAACTATCAGGGATTTCAATAGTTTGAATAAAAATATATTTCACTTATAAATAATTCAACCTCTCATTTTTTAATGATGCAAGAGCTTCAGATTCTGTATAAAGAACATAGATTTTTCAAATATTATAAATTACCATATCTTTTTTACTCTTCAGCGCAATATGTTAATCAAGCAGTTTACCTGAAACCAAATAATATTTTCCGTTATTTCAAACATCAATTTCGAATGATATTTATGGGAAAAGTTTTAAATAAAAAAGAGCGATTTTCCAATATTATAAATAACCATAACTCCCGTAATTTTTAATTCAATATAATAACAGTATGGGTCAATCAATTTTTCTTAAATGCAGAAATTTTTTTATGTTTCCACGAACTTTGAATTACATCGATGAAATTAATTGTTACTATGAAAAACATATTTTTAAATATAACAAGTATGCTAAAAAACGTGCTAAAAGTCAGTTTTAAGATATTAGAGATGAAAATGAGCCCTCCAAATGTTATCAATTTATCTGCAACCGTCTTTAATTCGTCTTATTTACAACAAAATGAGAAACTTATACATACATAGATCCAGATAATTGCATACTGAGGAACGGTCAATTAAATGAATTACAATTTTGTAGAAATAATTAAATTTCACAGCTTCCTCTATGAGAAAGGAAAAGTTATATGTACTTGTGAATACATTTTTAACTTTTCTTTCTGGAAGAAACTTAGCGAAATACATTACTAGTGAGCATTTTTGAACATTTTTAATTTTTAATTATTTTTTTAAATTTCCAAAAGAATACTTTGATAGCTAGGGGGGAAGACTCGTATAATCTGCTGTATATCTCGGTTATCCGAACTGGTGATCCAGTGTGACCCGAGTAATGCTGTGTAATCCGGGATAATTCAATTATAATTAAGATAATTTGGAGTAATTTATATAGATAATCCAAACAGTTTTCAACCATTTTGTTGGAAATCTGTTGCTTCCGTTGAAAATGAATTTTCTCAACTCAAAATTTAAATATTCCATTTTTGGTTAAATATTCATCTTTCGTATTTAAAAATTCATGTATTTTTTCGAAAATTTAGCTTTTTGTTGTAATACTGAACTATTTTGTTTACAAAATCATTTTTTTGTGGAAAATTAGTTTTTTAAACTTTAAATTAAACTATTCCATTTTTGGTTGTCAATTTATGTTCATAGTTGAAAATTCATGTATTTTTTTACGAATTAATCTGTTAAAAAAAAAATCTTCTTTGTTGAAACCTTAACCATTTAATTGAAAGTAAAACTATTTTGTTAAAAATTTATTAATTGGTTGTAGATACTATATTTTTGTTGAAAATTCATCTTTTTTTTATTAAAAATTCATCTTTTTGCGTTAAGAATTGAAGCACCATGTTAGAAAATTCAACTATTTGGCTTCCATTTAACTTATTTTTTGAAAATTCATGTATTTTGTTGAAAGTTCGTCTTTATTGGTAAAAAAAATTTCTTCGTCCATAAAAATGAATTTTTTTGTGTTGAAAGTTCATGTACTTAGTAGAAAGTGAAAAAACAATTGTTTGGCTGGAGATGCATCATTTCAGTTCAAAACTCATCAGTTTTCGTTGAAAATTTATATTTATTTGTCAAAAGTTCATGGATTGTATTCAGAGTTCGTCCCTTACGGTAGAAAATTAATCTTCTTTGTTAGTTTATTAAAGAATAAATAATTTGGTTAAAAGGCGTATTTTTTCGCTAAAGTAAATTTTTTTTTCTGAAATTCATAAAAAATTAAATTTAACTTTTTTTATTTTTAATTAAAATCTTTTTTAATGAAAATATCATTTGCTATATTTTTCGTTGAGAATAAACCGCTTTTGGTCAAATTTATTGTTTCTTGTAGAAAATAAAAAAAGATTATTAAAAAATCAGTTTTTTGGTTTAATATTCCTTATTTTAGGTAAAAATGTATCTCTGGTTGAAAATGTAACTATTTCATTGAAAAATCGTTGGTTCTTGGTTGAAAATATATTTTTACTCAAAATGTAACTATTTCAGTTGAATATTCATTTTAGTTAAAAATTGTAACATTCTGTTAAAAAATGTTTGCTTTTTGCTTAAAAATTGAGCTAATTTGTTTAAAATTCATTCGTTTTCAGTAAAATTAAATGTTGGTGGGCTACTGGTCTATATATATTTTTTAATTTGCTCTATATCGTCTAATAAAAATATAATTCTTCAATGTTTGGTGGAAAATTTATCTTGTTTAGTTGGAAAACTCAACTACTTCATTAAAAATTCATGTATTTTGTTGAAAATTTGTCTTTTTCTATAGAAAATTAGTCTTCTTTGGTTGAAAGCTTTTAGGTTGCGAATTCAACGTCTTGCTTCAAAAGTTTATATATTTAGTTTTAAATTGAAAATTTGTGTTACAAAGTAATCCTTTTTTATTGGAAATTCGCGTGAATCTATATTTTAAACCGAGTAATCTACCATAATATAATCCAGAGTAATAGTACGAAATCCGGAGTAATCTTGGGTAATCCCGAGTAATTCTATATAGAGGTAATCCGATAAAATCCGGGTAATCCACCTCCCCTGGACCGCATTTTTAGGAGTTGTTTCCTCCTCGGGAAATAGTGATGAACAGAGATACCTAAATTTGACTGGAAATAATATAGTCCATTAAACTAAAAACATTTCTCAATTTGTCAAACGTTTCTTCGATGCATTCTTGGCATTAACATGAGTTTATTAAGAGCGGTCCATATTTCACTGATGCATTCCTGACAATTTTCCGTCGCCACTGAATTTGGAATCGCGACTTGAGGTAATATTCTACGCCATTGTCGATAACACCTTGCCGGATAATAAATGCGAATGAAGCGTGACCTTTTTGCTAGCTCACACCCATAGTAGAGATAATGGGTTTCTACGTGTTAGTCGCACGCGACAAGGTTCGCACCCTAGAGTGAGTCTCGCTTATACGAAAGGGGCTTTGGCTCACGAGCAAAAACGGCCTCGATTCCTACGAATGCAAATTACCACTAGGTTTCATTCCATTTCCTTTTCTTTGCTTTGCTTCGATTCCACTGCGCTTCAGCTTTCAGTTCCCTGGCGGGTCATTTGATCCTCTCAAAGTGATGCCGACGAATTCTCCCCTTCCATTTGATGCAGAAGAATTTGTTTCCGGTAATTTATCTAATGAAATTTCTCATTAATTCATTAGAAATTCTTGGTACTATCACCAGCCTGTGTATAAATTCGCAAATAGCGAGGAACGGCTCTACCTGTTCCCTTTCGCTCCATTTGTCACGTGTCAGAATATCTTCCGGTCCTGTTAACTAAGTTAACTTATCACTCATATCAATCTAGTGGATCGCACAGTGCTTTGGAATTGTTGTCTCGTGTTTCTTAGCTTCAATATACGTTTACCTAGATACATTGAGGATATTAGCATTAAAATGATCCATGATGGTAATGAAAGATATTAGTTTCAGTGAATCATCAATTTATGTTCAAGACGTCCCTCTCTAAGCTTGAATTCGTGAAATTTAACTAATTACTAGTCAGATTCCACTGATTTTCATAGGGACCTTTTTCTAACGATTTCAATCACTGAAAAGTCACTGGCAAAGAGCCACCCAGAATCCGTGAAATTCCACTGATTGAAGTTTATAGAGTTCAGATGAAAACAAGTCAAAAACACCTCTGGAAACGTATATCCACAAAGTCCAAGAGAAGCTGATATAACTCACATCAAAATATTTTAGAGTATTTCCCTTATCTCAACAAATGACACTCTAAACAGACCGAGCAAAAATTACGTAAAATCTTGGGTAGGTGAGCATGTCAACGCTTTTTCTTGCTGTCTTGCATGTAATACAGGGGTGGGGAGCTTAACATTATTTTTTTGCAACTCAGTGCCAAACAAAAGTTGAACATATTTGATTGGAAATCCACAATCTTACTATAATTTAAAAACTTAAGGAACGAACTTACATATGAAATATAAAATGTGTTACTTAAATAAAGATGGAAACTTAAATAAATTAGTTTAAGAAAATAAAATATGCTACACACATAAAACTTTATAATTTCTTCGAAGTGTAAAATGTTGCTTGTTGGAGCAAAATTTGTGTGGTCTCACTTGAAAAGAATACATTCCGAAATCAAAAAGAGTGCATTCAAAATTTAGCTATATTTTATAAGCAAACTTTTCAGTATTCTAAACTAGTATTGCAAAAGAATTAAAAAAGAACTTTATTGTTTCTTTAAATTAGTATTTTTTTGGTGCATAAAATATAAAAATTCCTAATTATTAATCGCAAGCTTCACAGTCTTTCGCCTTTGGTTTCCGCTTTAATGCGGACTGAATTAATAGAAAAAAACTAAAGGGCCAAAAATCAAAAGGGTCAATGGGAACAATGTTTTATTATATACCAAAATTAGGACACATTCTTAAGGAATTTTTTTCGCAAAGCAACGCATTGTAAAAATGTGAGGGTTACGGCCTTTTGGACCATTCAATTGGAAAATTCAACTATTTTTTGTTGAAAAGTTCATTATTTTCGATTTAATTTTTAATTTGAATGGTAATCAACTGTACCTATATATTGAAATATTGAAACCTTAATAGTTACTAAAAATATTCAGTTTTATGCTTTTTGGCCAGTGTCCAAAACGTATCACCATCCTTATTTCCAAACTATATCGGACGCCTGTCCAAAACATGTTTTGGACAGATTGTAGGGTTTTCTTGTTTTGTTCTTTGTATATATGCAGTTTAATTTTTCCCTTTTGACAATACAAATTAAAAAATTACCTACTCTCATTTATTTAAAATATAAAAAAGAACTATATTTTTCTAAATTACTATGTTCTTTTCTCCATTTGTTTTATTTTCTGTATCCGGCAAAAGAAAAGTAACACTGAGAAAATATTGACGGAATATCATAGTTCAGAAGCTTTTTCATTTTGATTCTCGCCTCTTGTCTTTCTCGCGAAATGTTCCATATTTTGATTGACAGTTCGTACAGTAAAAGGCATTCGATTGAAAACATATCAATCACAATTCACCTTCAGGCTAACTTTGTGCCACCCCAGAATCCCGGCAAAGAAGTGACGGTTAATCAGTCTGAACATTAAAGGAAAACTTGACGTTCAAAATAATGAGAAAACGTTGCATCTTTGTATTCACTCTTTCATTATAAGGATGTTTTTAAGAAGTAAATAATAAAACTTTAAAAAAGTTGGTGTATAATAATTTATTCGTGAACCATATTATTTTGATAAATAAATAAGAAGAGCCTCATTGGGTTTTTTCAAAATCTGTCCTAGAAGGAACCCAAAAGTGTAAATTTACTTTGAAAAAGTGGCCTCGTGAATAAATTTTAATTTTTAAAAGTGCACTTTAACTATACTTCGGCGCGATTCTTCTTCTTGTCTGCCGAATCAATCGTCTAAGAAAGCGTGAAAAGAAAAAAAGTAAATCTTTTTTAAAAACCTTAATAATTGAGAATACTGATCATTTAGAAATGTTTGTCTGATTAATTAGTGAAAATTCTTTATTGAAAAAACCGGCGATAAAGTAGTTTGGAAGCGTTGATATCATTTCATGGGAACTATGCTTCCTCATAGAAGATTTTTTTCTATTTATTATATTTTATATATAAATGATGTAAACGTGATTGTTTATTATAAAAAATATGAGGAGATGCAAGCAAGATATTGGATTGCAAAACTCAGAATTTTTCTACTATAAACATCACTCAAATTAACAAATTTGTGCTTTCATAATTTTAATTAATTCATCTTATCATTTCGAATAAATTTAGTACTGACATATTGCTTGATTCCGCAAATATAGAAAGTTTTTTTCTCGAAATTGTTAGAACAAATTTTTAATCTCTACATATCCTAACTTCATTTGGTCATATAATATTTCTAGCTCTTTTTTGTCATTCTAACGACATTTAATGAATAAACCTCAATTGTTTTTTTAAGAATGAAGATATTTCATTAAACTTTACATATTCAATTTTGTTTTCTTAAATATAATAAAAATGGAAAAAAATCAATTCTAAAACAATTTTTTAGAAAATTCTAAAATCTAAAAATTATTTTATTGGCATCCGATCTGGCTCTAAACTTAATTAATAATAAGCATTATTGATGAATGGGATCTCTCTAATTTTTGTTCGAGTTATCATAAATAGAGTATTGTTGAAATCTACCCGCACACACGCGCGTTTGTTTTTTAATAATTTTTTAGACTTCTGCGGTAAAATTATATTAAGATATGTAAAAAAATTAAGTTCGAGGTCAAATTGTTCAACCCTGAATTCAGTGACATTTAATTAAAGGGTTTCGAACTCCTGGCACAAACCCTTATTGTTTTGGCCGGGTGCCTGTCCGTCCGTCCGACACGCAGAGCATACTATGACTGTGTTTTTTT
Organism: Acraspis erinacei; assembly: GCA_035041075.1. Classification (NCBI taxonomy): domain Eukaryota; kingdom Metazoa; phylum Arthropoda; class Insecta; order Hymenoptera; family Cynipidae; genus Acraspis; species Acraspis erinacei. Next base: position 75,645,149 of record JAWWLR010000092.1, on the reverse strand, counting down.
AAATTGTAATTGAATTGCCTACTTGAATTTCTAGATAACACACGCATCTCCAAAAATTATGAAAATATCAGACTAATGTTTAAGCGGACAAAGTTATTGGAATTTCTGCAACACTTATTGAAACTGCATTTAATTTTTCTAGAATTTTTTTATTGGTAAAAAAGTAAAAATACTACAATATTAGCTGCTATAATATAATTAATTTCGAAGGAAGTTTCACTGATTCAAATTTAGTCAGGCTCGATGAAGTGACTTTAACTTATTTTGATTCACTTGAATACTTGAATTAAATTTCATTCAGGTTGAATTGAACTTTAATTTAATTAATTATCCTAGGCATTAACTTAAATTCAGATAAAGTCACTAATAATTTATTTCAGTTGATTTACTTTATGTTCCTTACAATCTGTTTCAATTTACTTAAACCCTATTGTTTTTTAATTAAGAATAATGTTTGTTAGACCCAAAAACAAGGATAAAATGTATTGCATTCGTTGCCTTAATTTCACTTATTTCCACTAATAATTAACAAAATTGGACTGAGAATTTGCAGTGCGATTTCCCTAATACTGATACTTCTTAGTTAAACAAAAACCTGCCGGCATATTCTCTTACATTTTATGTGAAGAGTAAAACTTTATTTCCCAGATTTTAAACCAGTGACTTGCTTTGTCATATTTTTTCCTCAATGTTCTTATTTAAATATAAAGCTGGTCGGAGCGAGACGCTTTTAAATCTTTAAATACTTTTGTTAAAGTGAATCTTCCTTTAAGCAAGAATTCTTATTTCAAAAAGACTTTTAAAATTATATATGTAGCTTTTCTGCAACTGTAAGTATATCGTTCTACATGAACTCATAAATTTGACATGCAACCCTCTAAGTGAAATTTGAAGCAGCAAATAATGGAAGAATAGATTAGGTGATTCTTGGTCAACAGTGTCTAGTGACCCCATCTTGGATGCAGAGAAGTGAAAGATATAACGAGTATCCAGCTCCAGATCCACATTCTGGCTGTATCGCTGCCTCGGCTACGTAACGACATAACGAGTTGTCTACATGGGCTTAATTCAAACTACCCTAAGCCAGGCTGGGTACGGAGAAGCTGGAGGCGGACGTCGTTTCCAAGCGAGGTGAGGGTGGGGTGCCTGCAGCGTTCGGAGAATCGAGTTCGTGCTTCGAGTATCAACCAACTAAGAATCTACCCCGCGGCTGGGCAAACGTTTGTGGCTTCCACCTTTCCAACCTCACCAGCATGGGACCTAAAGCTTATATATATATTTTTTCTTTTTTCTTTGTAAGATCACATAAACAATATAATGCCACTCTACCTGCTGGTATGAGTCCATCAGTCAAATTTGTTAAGCTCCCATTGCTCCATACACATTACAAAATATTTTGAATTCATAATGAAGACTCGTTGAACATAATGTAAAAAGTGGGTGTGTTAAACAGCATATCATGCACCAAGGGGGAGAAACGGGACTTTTGCCATAAGTGTTTGCTTTCTGTACGGTTCATATGTGTGCCCGCATGAGCCGCAGGCGAGATACTAAAAAAATATACGAGTTGCAAACAGTCCCCAACCCCTTGATGCGCCTGATACTTTTAAAGGCAAATTCATGATTTTCGACGATTTTTGTAACACAAACATGATTTCTGCTCATGCGGCGGAATTTCGGAAACTTAAAGAAAATGTAATATGAAAGTAAGAAATGGGGGAAAATTACTAAAATTTTGGCAATTTATAGAACATTCATAAATCACCAACAATTTTCAAAATTTTGATAAATATTGAAATAAAAAAAAAACTTTGTACCAAATATGTTTCAAATATATTCAGATTTGGTCCAGCTTAGGGTACAAGAATTCTTAAGTATTCGAATATATTATTCTGTTTAACATAAAAATACACATATTTCTGAACGAGCGTGAACCATTGCTTCACATCAAGCAGTTTTTTTCTATAAAATTTTGCATCTTTTTCGAGAAAAGTGCCACAAAAAGTTCCTCTTCCTCTTTGCGATATCTTTCATCGTTCAAAAAACACAATGAAAAAGTGTATTAAAAGAAATTTCCAGAGCTCAGCCATTCTTAAACCCACAATAAAACGATAAAATACCTTGCTTATATAAGTAGAAACTGTTAACAAATATGGGAAAAATTCAAAAACGTGGGGCTTTCCAGAAAATATTCTTTAATTTTTTTATCAAAATAGTTTTGAAAAGTTTCGGCTAATATAATGAAGGCATCCTAACAGTTTTGTAAAAAAAATTCTAGATGTGTAAACTTTTATGTAAAATAACAAATTAAGAAATTGGGGTTTTTGAAAAAATCCATTAGTGCGTTTTTTCTTTAGTGAAAGTAAGATTAAAATTTTATCATTAAATTAAATTTAGTTTGCATGATTTAAATAATAATCTACACATAAAGCAATTTTTTATTCAAAAGACTATGTATATTTGTCTAGGAACGCAGACAATTTTGCTTAATCTAAAAAAATGCAAGAATTAATTTTGAAACGCATAGCGCGTCTGTATTAAAAAAACTATTTTCAGTACATTGCCCATAAATAAAAAGTGCCCATTTGGTAAAAATACCGTTAAGTTTTCAAAAAATTTATGAACGAAGATTAAAGGGCGGTATTGGACTGATAAACGATAAACCAATAAACTGTAAATCATAAAATAATTGTTTCCGACTATGTGAGAGAAATAATATCTAAATAAAAGATAATGGTATTTTCCACAAAAAGTAATATAAAGTTCGTTGGTGAAATTCGTTTCTACGTTAATGAGTGAAAAATTTACATTTGCATTAAAAGAAACTTTTAAAAAACTAATAGTTATTTAAAAACTAAAATACCCAAGGAGTTCATCTGGAAGCAAAAGGAAAGATTATATAACATTTTCTCCTAAAAATTTGCTTTTCCTTTACTAGTGGTAGTATAGTGTTATATTATTTATTGATTTCAAATGATGAATCTTATTAATATTATAAATTCGAGAGTGTGAACAAATCTATGTGTCTAAACGGACTTAAACATTCTAGCTTAAGAATTTCGTATAAGATCTAAAAGAAAAAACTTATAGTTGGCTAATTGATGATCCTCGAATTTCTATCGAAATTGTTTTAAAATCCAACTGTTCTAAATATAATTACACGCTCCTTGATTTAATGGACTTATAAAATTAATTGGCTATTCTAAAAATACTTTTTGCGTCATATTCCTGAAGTAATTATTTAAAAAAAAGTTTTCAACTAAAGAAGATATTTAACAATTTTATAATGCCACATAAAACCGTCTTGGAAATCTTTTAGGACCCGACAATTCTTTTTCTGAGCATGAATTCCAACCCCGCATGAAAATATAATGAAGATACAGGGGTGGTAACGAAATAATTAATACGCTACTTTTGTTCGACTGCACATCTTGATCCAGTGGCTGGGGTTGAGAATGAGGGGTTAACTTTTCATAAATTTGTCGTTCACTTATTGAAGCAAAAAAGCCGTTTTGGTTTATAAAAACATATCGAATAATGAAAAGATTAATATTTTTATAGTCCTATCGTATATAAGATACAGGAAATTTCACTTTTTTATCTAAAATACGCATGGAAATACTTCTAAGAAAATTAATATTCAAATCAAACAAAACGAAACAAAATTGAAATAGAGAAATCTGTATGAAGCCCGGTATCAACTAAAATTGAAATGCAGTATGCATTTGCCATATAAATTGAGAGTGATAGTAGTAGTGACGCATGGGCTTCGATACATCACTCTCTTTGCCAGCAGGTGACATGAACCCAGAGAGATACAGCCACGCTGTATATTCGAGATTCCTCTTTTTTCTCTCGCTTCCATAATTTTACCATCGACTTTATTTCTATGATGGTTCGTTGTACACATTTTTGTTGGCTCTGCCAGCGTTATTCGTCATCAGATACCACCTGTCAGTGCGGAACTACGTAGAGGTATTGCGGGAACATTTTGGTGTGCTCTAACAAAAACTTATCTTTTCAACCATAACAAGCAGTTTTTGAGCAAAATTTTTCGTGTATA
>JAWWLR010000092.1:75592447-75605775 GCA_035041075.1 Acraspis erinacei | reverse complement strand
CAACCGGCGCCTTCTGCATTATTTTATAGGGGTACATTTAAATGGCATTAGTGTATCAACTCTGTTGCGCCCTACCATGGTCGAAGGCAAGTTCAAATTTTAACCAAATAGATTTAAATTTTGCAGAAAAATATAATTTTTTCATTTTCATTTAGAAAAATAAGTTTTTAACCAAGAACAAAGTGAATTTTCAAGAAAAAAACAGTTTAATTTTGAACCAATGAAATGAATCTTAAATCTGAAAATCCATATATTTTATTAAAAATTAATCTCTGTTGGCAGAAAATTAATCTTTTCGGTTCAAAATGCATTGCTTTCGTTTAAAAATTATTTTTTCTTATTAAAAATTACATTTTTTATCTGAATATCTCATTATTTCACTATTGTTTGAACATCAATCTTCTTCAGTTGAGAAATAATTTCGTTGGTAGAAAACTAGATTTTTTATTGAAAATTAATTTTTTAAACTAATAATTCAACTAAATTTGAAAAGAAAATTTTTTTGATTCGTTGAAAATTTATTTTTTTGCTTAAAAACATATTTCTCTAACTAAAAAGTGAATCGTTGTATTTTTTTGGGAAAAATATATCTCTTTTTGTTGAAAATTTGTCTTTCATTGGTAGAAAACTTACCTCATGGTTGAAAGCTTTATTTATTTGGTTTGACAGTTTGTTAAAAAAAAATGAAAATGAAGTTTTTTAACTCTAAATGTAACTATTTCGTATTTTTTGAACATAAAGCTTCAGTTAAATATTTAGCTTTTTCATTAAAAATTCAACTAGACTGTTGAAAACCCCATTAAAAATTATTATATTGGGTGAAACTTCGTTTTATTAAATAACTATTTAAGTTTTCTGCGAAAATGTTTGTTTTGGGGGAATTTAATCTTTTTGATTTAAAATTAATCTATTCAGTTGAAAAGTTTACTATTTTGTTACAAATCTTTTTTATTCGGCTGAAAACCTATTTCTCAAACTCGAAATTGAACTTTGTTTCTTAAATCTGTCTTTTTTAGTCGAAAAATAATCGATTTTGTTGAGAATTTGTATTTGCATCATTTTAGTTGGAAGTTTATTTCTTCGATTGCAAATTTAATACATTTTGTTTAAAATGAATATTAAATTGTTTTCTTAAAAATTAATTTTATTTTTGGTTAGAAACTTATTTTTATAACTGAAAATTATATTATATTTTGTCTGCAAAATTTAAAAAATTTAGCTGAAAATTCATGTATTTTGTTGAAAATTGGTCCATTTGGTTGAAAATTTGATTTTTTGGTTAGTTAGTTGATGACTAATACCATTTAAATGTAATGTTTAAATGTATAATGCAGAAGGCGCCGGTTGAGAGCCACAGTGCTTCAAGATTCAGTTCAGCGCTGAACAATAGAAAAAGGTCGCCGAGAGGGCAGATAGGCCGCGGTACCTTCAGATCGTCAAGCCAGAGTATTTTTAATAAAAAGCTTGAATTTTGAGAAGAATAAATAAATTTTCAACAAAATAGTTCAATTTTCAACAAAACAAGATTAAGTTTAAAATTAACAGTTACACTTTATATCTAATGAGACAATTTTTTAATAAAATACTTGAACTTTTAACGAAATAATTAAATATTCTAAAACAAATTAATTTTTAATTAAACAGTTGGATTTGCAGCAAAATATTATAAATATAATAATAATAATATAAAATTTTTAATAAAAAAATATTAAACTTCAAACAAAAATAATTGCATTTTTAACCATATAGTTGAATTTTCAAGCCGAAAAGATAAAATTTTAACCAAATAGTTAAATCTCTAAACTGCCAAGAGAACTAAGAAAATTAATTTTCTACGAAGAAAGACGAATTTTCAACAAAACACATACATTCTTAAACAAACAGTAAAAGTGGAATTTTTAACTAAAAAAGATCAAATCTGAACCAAAAATGAAAAAGTTAAGTTATTAGTAAAAAAATTAATTTTTAACAAAAAAGTTGATTTTCAACCAAACTGTTGCACTTTTATCTACAAAAGAACGAATTGTAAATCAAGCTGATGATATTTTAACTAAAATGGCGAATTTCCAACAACGAAATTATTTTAAAGTGGTTTAACATTCAATTAGGTAGTTCTATCTTTAACGAAGGAATATGTCCGTTTGGACATATGCAAATTTTTACGGCTTCTCGTTCGATCACCGAAGTTAAGCAGCGCTTTTTCGGTTATACTCGGATGGGAGTCGTTCGTACAAGGTGGAGTGTAAATTTATCAGCTTTTAGGTTTTCATCACTCTTACAATAGATTAATTTGTTTACCAAAAATGAAATTAGTATCTCATAATTTAAAAAATAGCTGAAACTGTAACAACTATAATTAATTAGTTAATTAACTATAATGTTTTGCCAAAATAGTAGAATATTCAACCCAAAAGATGAATTTTTTACCAAAAAGGATGAAAAATTAACTAAATTGTTGATTTTGTAACCAAATAATAAAACTTTTAACTAAAAATATAATCGTTATAAGAAAGTAACAGCAAAGCATAAATAGAACTACAGGGCAAAGAAATTACAAGAATATTATATGTGTAAATTCCCACCTTACCGACTACGAGAACATTTCGTAGTTGTAGTAATTCGTGTCCGTGCTAAGTTTCTAGAACTTAAACAGCTTTAAGGTTATTTCTTACCTCAATTGAGCATTTCGCGCAATCACTTTTAAGGATAAATCAAAATATAACCTTTCTATCTATTTCTTCCTTTCCACCTATTTTTGAATACGTCATGATTATATGACGGAGTAAAAAATTCAAGGACAAGTCAAAATATAACCTTGAAAGTGTTTACGCGAAATGCTTAATTGAGATAATAAATAGCCTTGATGCTTTTCACGCAAATTTTTATCTAACAATTGCGGAATATTATCTTGTGACGTCATAAGTGTATGACACAGTAGAAAATGCAAGGAAGAATCATAAGATAACGTTGAAAGTGTTCATGCGAAATTATTCATCGACATAAGAAATAACCTTGAAGCTGTTTACGCGAATTCATCTCTCCAATTGCCCAATATCATTTTTGCACGTCAGCAGGGCCCTTCGAAAACATTCTAGTACCTTAGCGCGGACATGACCCCCTACGACTCTAGAAACTTCTAGAACTCGGTAAGGTAGGAATTTGTACCTAGAAACCTCCTCAGGGTGGCAAATCCAAATTCTCGGTTATTTCTCGGTTTTCCCCGGTCAAGTTTTTCTTTGCCTTTCAATTAAAAGTAAAATATTCATATTTACTACAAACCTAAAACATTTAGCTTTTATTTGTCACGCCCATTTTAAACATCATTTAATAAAAGTAATAAAACAGAGCGAAAAAGTTAAAAATAAATGAATTTTGAAAAAAATACTTGAATTTTCCACTAAAAAATATCCATTTTCAACAAAAATGGTCAAGTTAAACTTTCACTTAAAAAATGAGTTAGCATTGTTGAATTTTAAGTCAAAAAGATAAATTTTCAATTAAAATGATAAATATTTATGAGCAAGATTAATTTTCTACCAAGAAATACAATTTTTTTAAACATGAATTTTTTAAAGAAATAGTTGAATTTTTAATTAAAGGAGCCAAATTTTCAACCAAATAGTTGAATTTTGAACTAAACAAATCAACTTTTAACCGAAAATGGAATAATTACATTTTTAGTTAATAAAAATTAATGTCTAACCAAAAAGATGAATTTTTAACCTAGACTAAGAAATATTCAATTAAAATTATGAATATTTAAATAAAATAATTGAAATTTATACCAAAAAGACGGATTTTCAACCTAAAAGATTAATTTCTAACAAAAAAGATTAATTTTCAACTGAAAAAGATGATTTTTCAACAAAAAATTGAATAATTTAATTTTGCGTCAAAAGATTCAACGAATTTTTTCCACCAAAGAAATGAATTTTTAATTAAATTTATGAAATATTTAACTGGTATAATAGTTATATTTTCAGTTAAAACAAAAACTTTCAACCTAAAAGGAAACAAATTTTAGGAAAACAATTGAACTTAAATCATCAATATTTTACTGGAATACTTGAATTTTTAACCGATAAGAATAATATTTCGACAAGAAGATTAACTTTCAAAGCAAAAGATCATTTTCAATATTCGAGTAAATAAGTTCAATTTTCAGTTAAAAAATTACAGTCAAAGAAAAGACTAAACTAAAAAAAATAGTTAGATTTGCAAGAAAGTCAATAAATTTCAACTAAAATTGTAAATCTTTGGCGATAATAGTTGAAATTCAAACGAGAAATATAAATTTTCAATTAAGATGTCAAATATTTAAATGAAATAATTTAATTTTTCACTAAAAAGATGAATTTTCAAGTAAGAAATAATTTTGAATAATTACAAAGCTGAAATAAAAAGTTGAAATAATTTTAAACAAAAGAGTTTAAATTTTGAGCAAGTAATTTTATTTTCAACCTAAAAGATAAATTTTCAACTAAAAATATAAATATTGTACTGGAATACTTGAATTTTTCACCGACAAGAAGATTAACTTTCGAAGCAACAGATAATTTTCTATAAAGTACTTTCAAACTATCTTACTTTTCGGCATTAGTGACAAAAATAACAATTGAAAACAGAGAAAGAAAATAAATTTTGTACCAAAAATAGAATAGTTCAATTTTCTCTTGAAAATCAAATTCTCAACAACAACAAAAACTTTTTTCAGCAAAGTAGTTTAATTTTCTACTGCAATAGTTCATTTTACAGATAAAAAAAATTATTTTCCAAGAAAGTAGTTACATTTTCAATCAGAGATGAATTTTCAATAAAAATGATGTATCTTCAATAAAGAAACTAATTTTTTAATAAATAAGTTTAACTTCTAACCAAGTAGTTAAATTTTTAAATAAGCAGATAAATCCGTAACATAATAAACACCCTTATATATCCTAATTAAAACTTGAATGTTACTGCAATCAGAAGTAAACTCGCGGTTTTTTAATTAAATTCCCGGTCATTTCCCGGGTTTTTCGGGTCAATAAAATTCCTGGTCACTTCCTGGTCTTTCCCGGTCAAATCGCCACCCTGCCTACTTGCTATATCTACTAATAATTCTCTTGCTGACTGGTCGTAAAATAAGAGAAAAGGATAATTGAAATTAGTTATTTTTTAAATATCTAGGCTATTCTTATTTCCGCTTTCTGTCCCACATGTGCAAGCAAATCATATATAAACTATTTGAACGAAGGCATCGATCGAGAGGATTTACGTTGGGAATTTATCGGAAAATGTTTAGCATGCACCGCCGATGTTGGCTCTATCGGTCTCTGGTATTCGAATGAGGGATCGCGAGGGTGGAAAATAAATGGTATGTCTGCCAATGGGACGTACAGAATTACGATAGCAACACTCCGATTCTGCGAGAGAATGAGAGGGAAATGGAACAGCTTTTTCTTTTTCATCAAAAAACCTCCTCTGCCTTTGATATCAGATATGGAGGGACTTACAGAGGTTCCTTCTAAGGTACTGTAGGACTTCCATTCAGCAAATTGACGTTTCTTTTTATGATCCTCATTTGCGCTAGGGTGGGTTCAAATTTGCCCATTTTTTCAAATTGAAGTTAAACGATGATGAAAAGTTGCCATTTATCTACTCTAGAATCACCTAATTATTTTGTACTTTCTCATTCATGAGAACGGATCTTTACGTTTCGGCACTCGCAGATTCTGAAAATCATAACATTTTGTCGATTTTTGTCTGTATGCATGTATGTATGTATGTTTGTATGCACGTATGTATGTATGTCGTTATGTCTTTCTGTATGCATGCATGTGTGTGTGTATGCATGTATGTATGTATGTATGTATATATGTATGTATGTATGTATGTATGTATGTATGGTTTCACAGAAAATTATATGGAAAGATCGAGGTGTTTGAGGACTTGAAAATTTTTAATGCAGAGAATCGAGTATCCAAAAATTCGACAAAACAGTGTGATAAAAAATGCTACTTGTTATTACGCAATATTTCGGGACGATTACGCACAACTACACATTATTACGTATTATTACGCTTTCTAAAGCGTTTTTACGTGTGAAGTGTACGCAATACACCAGTGAATCCCCCCTCGCATTTTCTATTATAGTCCGCGGTACGTCAGCTCAGAGACTAGTTAATTGTAAGGTGCTTTGATGAAATTAAGATCTCTAGAGATCCAGCTTGCTTACCATTCACGCAACTGGTTTCGACGGCGAGTAGTCGAACTATTTTTAGCAGATTCCGCTACGCGATTGCACTTCAAATTCCCCGTCCACTAGATCCCACGAACATTTTGTACTGCCTGGAGAACACAGATAATGCAGGGGATTTGGACTGAAAGGGCTCTGGCAAAATAAACGCCCCAATTAGGAGCAGGTTAAGAGCCATGAAAAAAAACGATGCGCTAGATTTTCTTGTTTTCTACGATTTGCGTATAAATTAGTTTGGATTAGGTTTACAAATGTTTCTCTTTGTAGGGATCATCCTGTAGGGAGAATGTTCAGCCGAGAAAGGAAGATGTAATAATAGCTTTCGGATACTTTTTAAACTTCAATTTTATGTAACTTCGAAATAAATTTATAACACATTTATAATAGCAAACAATATATTTTCCCTTTTTTTAGAAACTCCATTTTTTCCTGAAATTGAATCATCAAAGTTTTCTCTAAACTGAAAGAAGGAGTTCTTAATACTTCGAATTTATGTAATAAAATTCTATTTGAAATTAAATAAGACAGTTTTTTCAAAAAATAAACTAAGTCTCATATGTAATACAAGTGTACGGGAGATCTGCGAATTTTGTTTATGTTTTATATTCTATTATCTTACTTTTCTTATAATAAATCCTTCTCTTAGAGCACGAGATGTAAACTAAAGTGCAAAAAGAAAGTGCAGTGAAAAACTCGTGTAAAGAAGTAAGGAGAATGTATATACTAAAACGAAGGAGTACTTAAATTAACTTAACTTAAGATCCGTAGAAATTCAAAGCTGAGTAGCAACATCGGTAGGTTAAACATAGGACAAGAAAAAAATGATAGAAATTAAGCTGACATTTATTAAATGAAATTAATGTTCACTAAATTTTGTTTCACCTCTTACTTTTAATCTGTAAATTAATATAATTAGACTATCCAATTATAATGACAACATCTCGGGATGTCAATTATTAAATTATATCTTTTTTCATAAACATTTTAATGTTGAACATTTCGAAAAAATGTATTACATCATGTCCTATGAAACAGAAAGTATGTCTCGTATTTTCTATAACGTATATAAAGCATTCAAAAAGTCCAAAATTGCATAGCATTACGGTGGTCCAAAAATGCATTAAAAATTTTTCTTTCAATTCTCATGCGTGCGACCCACTCCAAATTTTTCTAAAACCTAAACGAAATTTGTTTCAGAAAAATTAAATTCAGATGTTCGAAAAGACCCATGAAGTTTAACACGTGTTACACATAAAAAATATGTTTTTGTACCTTCTCTTCATGATCGTCGATATAAGGTTATCCATTACGGTTGATATTAGAACAAATTTCCAATACACAACATATTATTCTCTTCTAATAACTAGATGGTTAAATTAATTACTTAAACAATTTTTCATTGTTTATATTCTATTTGAATTGGGTTATAAAGTCATGTTTTTTAAATGAATTTTTTAAATATAGCTATTTAACTATTTTAACTATTAACTATTAAATCAACTATTAAATCTTTTAATAGTTGATTTAACTTTTTTTGATAGCTTTTAACTATTTAATCAAGTAGAGACGTAAATTCATTAAAATAAAAAAATAATGATTTAAACAATATATGATTGTTTATAAAGTATGGACTTAGAATAATACTAAAAAGTTTGGACTATTTCTGAAATTCTCTTTTTTGTCCACTTATCAGTCAGAATGAGGTAATAATGAATTCAAGCGATACAAATAATTTTCTTCTTTACATTTTTCATTATTTTTAATAAAGTTCTATTTCAATAATACCAGGAAGTAGCAGATTTCTCAAATTTTCAATTTTTCTTCAACTTTTCACTAACAGTTATTTAATAATGAATGAATATTTACCAACACACTTGCTTACGACATTTATTATTTTTTATAATTGTCTTTTATGAGAATAATGCAAAAAATTTGGAACTTTTATTTAATGTCTAGCTTTTCATTGACTTTTTAGTTATGAAAAATAATAAACGAACATCATCCAAAATAATGTTAATAATAAAGTATCTAATAAACTATTTTTACTCTTTTCCTATTGTTGCAAAAATTAATTAAAACAAGAGACTCTCAATAACTACTTGAACGAAAAGTTACATTCAATATGATCCATATAGATAATTTGAATTATTTCGGTTAGTTTGAATTAATTATTACATCAATGTCTGAAAAGAGGACCAAAAATGAAAAATTTCAGAAACAAGGCAACTTTCTAGCATTATTCTAGGAGAATATTGTTATGAATACACTGTTTGGTCAATTATTTCGGTTAGCGGAATGAATTAACCAAACAATAGCTATTTTTCCTCTCCAACATCTAATTATTAGTAGAAAATATTATTTGACGTCAAAAACTTTTAAAACCTAACTTTTCACCTATGGGCTCTTTTGTGGTCCCTATCCAACAGACTTGTGAGTGTGAAATACAATAAGTATTTTTTTATTCGTATTGTAGCTGTCTATGAAACGAAACATTAAGGGTCAACTCTATACACCTAATACTGAATATTCTTAATGAAACTACACAGGCGTATTTTTTCCCTGAATGAAGTATATGCCAAACTTCATCGGGCTTCCGGACCTCTAAATATAATTTTTTTAAAGGAATTTATTGTATGGATTCCACCGAATTGGAGGGGAGGCCCAGGTAGAAATTATAACTTGGTTCTTAAGAGGCCCTGTCTAGATTTCCTATTACCTATCGAGGCCCTAAAGTGGCAATCTATCGAGGGCGCAAGCGAAAATGTCACGCTCAGCTAGCGAGGTCCTCGGCAGGCAACCCATTGAGGACCTATTAATAGGTTCTTTATAGAATCTAGATAATCCCTCACACACTGAGCAAAAAATACTTCTGAATCAATGAAATATTGGTTTGAAGCATTAAACGGTGTTTTCGCACTCGGTTAAATGCATATGCTAAAAATTCAAAAGTATATGTTATTTTTTCTTATTTTGTTGATGCAAATAAAATATTATTAAATTATTAAGAAATTAATCATGCTTTAAATTCTGAACTCTGATGCTATGCTTGCAATAGTAAAAAAGTTTAAATAGAACATTGCCATAATCTATTACTAGAAATGTTTAATTAAAAAAGGAAAATATTAATCCAAATGCAAAATACTATTTGCTTTGCAGATCTGTAGTCTCTAACACACTCGACCCCGTTTTACCTGTCGAGGGCTTTACAAGGTCCCCTCGATAAAATAATTAATTGATAGAAATTGCTTCTAACATATATATTTTTATAAACAAAGTCTTTTATCTAGTTATATTTAAAAATATGGTTCTAAAAAGTGAGTATATAAATAATTTAAGTCAAGTAGTACACGACAATAATCTATCTAGGAGAAAACTAATCTGCGTGTTAATAAAAACAAAAAATTCAAATTTCCGGTCAAACCATTTATTCCAGACACAAAAAAGAATATAAGATGGAAAATTATTCGTATCAAAAATTTTCTTCAATTTTTTTACAAAATTTTTTTAACATGATGCATTTGTAAAATAGTGCCTCGTTAAATACCTTTTTCATATTTTTCTTCATTATCTAGATTGCCTTCCACCCTAAAAGCAGTTCTTGGTGTGCCAAATACATGAAAAAACATGTCCTTGTTTGTAACACGAAATACAAAATTAGCTAACTTATCCGCCGTATTATATGGTATTTTTATGAAACGGATATATTAAAACTGTATCTCTTATCATAATTTATCTTATGTTTAATTGAAAGTAAAATTCTATGTGAATAATTTATTCAAAAATAACATCCCTGCGTAAAAAATGTACATATCAGCAGTCGTAATTTGTTTTGAATACCCGTATTTTACACCTTGCGTGTTTATCTCACTTGGATATTAAACTGAACTAAACCAGGCTCTTTAAAACCTTAAACCTATTTTAGTGCAGTCATAAAACACAGAAACAACTCAAGAATTCACGTGTGTAATTCTTTATTTAGAGTTCCTCCGCGAAGAAAGTTAAATTTGAACAGACACCTACCTTGAATAACTAAATTAACATTCAAATATATCTCAACACTAGAATGAGGATGATTTAATAAGAAATAAAAGAATACGTAAAATATAACAAAATTTTGAATTTGCGCGTGTAATTGTCTCATCTTTCGAAACTGAAGCAAAAATAGACACATTTTCAATGTACTATGGGTACTTTAGGTCGTTAAATTTGCTGTACTTCTCTTTTATGAACCCTGTTATCTATTTTTCGTAATTCTCGATCATCTCTGTAGGTGTAGCAAGTTCTATGCATATGGGTACTACTTGTCTGATACGTTTCACTGCGTTCTACTATATTGCCTGCTTTAAAGAGTAAGTGATAATATCTTCTCTATACTTTCTTTTTTAAAGATTGTCATTATAGTTTCAAGCTCAAAAGATTTAGAATCAGAATATAGGTCTTGTAATTTATCTAAGTTTATCAGTTTAAAAAAAGAGACTCTTTTCTAAAATTCTTCTTTGTGGTTATATGTTCAATAGATGTATTATTTATTTACTTTTAAAACCAAAAATAATGTTAAATTTAAGAAATTAAAAAGATAGAAATTGAAATTATTCATATATAAAAATGTTGCCAAAAACGGAAAAGTTTCAATTATTTATTTATTCCATAGAACGTATGAAATGTGCATCTTGTAAATGAGGGACGATTTAATTTAGGGATACATACATACATTTTGAAACCATACATATAATTTTGGAAACTTTAAACATCTAACATATTGCAGTTAGTCAAAATAATGATTTTCGAATTATCAAAATTAGCATTCTTATAAAATATTATAATTTAAATTAAAAAAAAAAAAATTTCTATGTAATTAAGGGGTCAGTTTAACTTTTTCTCGCTGGACGGAGAGTGACCATGAAAATTATCCAATAAATTTCCATCTATACCGTTAAAAGTACATATTCATATAAGAAATTTAATTCAGCATCTGTTTTTTTAGATAAAAAAGTTTTATCTTTTCCCATTTTCGACGTAAATCTGAAAATCCTGTTTCCAGACACAAAATTTGGTTTTTTGTTTTTACTTCTGTTTGTCGTAATTCAGCCTATTCTTAGAATTTTTTTGATGAAATTGACAGGAAATATTTTCATGATGTTCTATGGAAATAACATGCAAAAATTTTTATTTAAAAAATTATGAATTTATACGAGAGACATTCCATAAATAATGCATTTATACTTTCAAGCTGATGAGGAGTACAACGAATTAAAAAAATTAAAAATTCCAGCAGATAACTTGAACCTACAGGTATATAAGTAAATTTACTAAGGAAATATTAATTCAACCTAAATTATCGTTAACGAATTAGGAAGGTTTTATTTCAGCCGGGTGGCTTGTTTAATTACATGTATATATCAAATTGACGCGTTAACGTGGAAATTAATTTAGTTGATTAAATTCCGTCTAATAAACATATTTCGGTCAGGTGCTTTCCTATTAAGGTACCACAGCGTTCGAGAGAATGATCCTTTTTCAAGGAAAGGAGATTTTTTTCAGAAGAAAATTAATTATAAATTTTTTAATTTATAACTCAATCTAGTATGTAACGAAGTTAAGAAATTATGTTATACTCTGATGATAATACAGATTTCTTGAAAAAATTAACTTGTATCGCCTAGCATTATAATGCGTGTATTACTGAAAAAGGATTCTTCTCTCGAACTCTCTAGTAGCTTAAAGGACAAGCACCCGACCGGCAATTGGAGGTTCTGTGGTTTTTTCAGCGAAGTGAAAGGAGAAGACATTTTTTTCAGCAAAAATTTAATTAAACAAAATTTTAATTCATAGCTTCCTCTAATCTGCAAAGACTTTAAGAAATTCTGTTATTTTCTGATGATAATACAGATTGCATAAGAATTTGATTATAAAAATGGTTAAAATGATGAATAGTTTTCGCTATTATAAAATGCATGACAGCGGCATTTCAAATTGTAGTTTATACCATGAGAAAACTCTAGTCTACTCATGGAAAAAGGGTAGAAATAAGTATTTATTCAGTCTGTCCATTGAAGAATCCTAAACAAGGAGTCATTCAAAAGACATATTCAATTTATTCTTCGAAAATATTACCCCTGTTTATTGTACATTGTAACACTGTACATTTGTTTAAAAAGTACTTAGAGAAGAATTGCTCCGTTCAATTATTACTAACGGCATGTTAATTCCTCCCATATTTTATGCAAAAAAACAAATTGTAACCACTATTAATTGCTCTTTATAAGAAAGATAATTCTTGCTAATTTATTCGTTAATAACCTCATACGATTTTTTCCAGATCAGATAGTAAATCTGGTTTTCCAAAGTGGCATCAATCTCTCTATGCGACTCACAATTTGCGGATCAACCTTTAAGCTTTCCAAAATCCAGATGATAAGTTTATGGGAGATGGAATCGAAAGCTTTCCGGTAATCAATCCAGTCCATCGATAGGTCACGCTGATAGGATGCTGCATCTTTGCAGACACCTGTGTCGGTAAACAGGTTCTCCCGACATCCTGCTACGTCTTTCTTTGACCCGCGTTGTTCATACATTTCTTGACACACAGGTCCGATTGTCCGAAAAATCCTATCATTTGGGATGGCTGTGAATATCTTCTACAGTGTGTTCGCACAAGTGATTGGCCTGTAATTCTTTGGGGAAGCTAAGTTGCCCATTTTCGGCAGGAGTACTGTACGCCCTTCCACGAACCACTCCGGAATTGGCTCTTCAGACTAAAAATATGAGGTGAAAAACCGGGCCAGAAGCTGATTGGTTGAAGGAAACTTCTTCCACCAGATGGTCTTGATACCATCTGGTCCCAGAGTGGAATTATTCTTCATACCTCTCAATACTTTTTTTCGTCGTGGGTAGTGTTGGTTGGGCATTCTTCCTCATGCGTTATTATGAGGGCATCAGACAGCTCCTTGAAGCTATTTATGTTCTTTGAGTCTTCGTCCAGTCTATGTTGCACTTTGTAGACTTCTCTCCAGAAGACTTCGACCTCCTCTGGTTTGGGCGGATGGTCGACAGTAACTGGAGGGTCTTGGAAGAGTCGAGATGGGTCAGA
>JAWWLR010000092.1:75434165-75448000 GCA_035041075.1 Acraspis erinacei | reverse complement strand
CTACAAAAATTGAATTTTTAAACAAAAAATATGACTTCGCTAAAATATTCGTGTTGCACGAAACTAATGAATTTTTAACCAGAGAAATGAAATTTCAAACAAAGAAAATTTTTTTTCACCAAAAAAGGAAAATTTTCAGCTAAAAAATATCAATTTAAAAAAACTAGGAAAGTTACATTAAAAAAAAATACTTTGAATAAACAGTGAAATTTTCAAGCCTTGAATCCAAAAATAAATTTTTAACAATGTAGTTTAACATTTACCCAAGTGGTTGAATGATTAATTAAAAATGATTATTTTTTAACAAATTAGTTAAAATTTGAACCAAAGAAATAAATTTTCAAGTGAGAATATAAATCTTCAAGAAAAAGAAAAGTTATTCAACCAAATCTTTCAAACAAAATACTTGAATATTCGATGGAAGAAGAATAATTTTGACCAAAAAGTTGCATTTTCATATAAAAAAAAATGTAATGAAACAGATGAATTTTTAAATCGAAACTGAACAAGTTTTTTCCACTAAAGACCTTCAAAGATCTACAACATCTTTCAAAAGCAAAGTAATAGAATACTCAAGCAAAGAAGAATAATTTTTAACTAACAAAATAACTTTCAACCAAATAATGATATTTTTAACGTAATAGTTGAATTTTCAACTTAAAATGATAAATTCCCAACACAAAAGTGTCATAGTTTATCTTTCAATAAAAAAATGAAATTCATGAAAAAAGAATTTTAAAACCAAAAAGACGAATTTTCATCAAGTAAAGATTTTTCACTCAAGAAAGAAATAAAATTTGATCTAAACTGTTGAACCTTCAAGCCAAAAATACGAATTTTCTGTACAAAAATTGAATTTTTAAACAAAAAATATGACTTCGTCAAAAAATTTGTTTTGCTCGAAACTGATGCATTTTTAGCCAACAGAAATGAAATTTCAAACAAAGAAACTTATTTTCTTATCAAAAAAGGAGAATTTATAACTAACAAAATGTCAATCTTAAAAAATGGAAAAGTCACTTGTTTAGTTAAATAATTATAATTTAAATAAAAAAATCTAATTCAACACAGATAAATTTTTAATTGAAAAAGATAAGTTTTCAACAACAACAAAATAGTTAAATTTTCTGTTAAAAAATATTTACAGTTGACTTTTGACGATCATAATATTAATTTTTAAACGCGAAATAAGCTTCTGTGAAAAAAATAGAATTTTAAGTTTAAAAAGATGATTCTCTAGATAAAAATGATGACTTTTTAATAAAATTGTTGAATTCTCTACCAAATAGTTGCATTTTTATCCAAAAAATATTTTTATTCAAAAAAATGTTTTCAAAAAAATAGTTTTCATCAAAAAAAGATTCCGGCTGAGTTTTCAAGATTAAAGTATGAATTTTTAAACAAAAAATCACTTTCTGCGAAAAAAATTGAATTATCAGTTCAAAAAGATAAAAGTTTTCAACCAAAAAGGATGAATTTTTAACAAATAAAGGTTTTTCACCCACGAAAGAAATAAAAGTTTCATTTTAATAAAAAAAGAAATTTCTACTGCAACACAAATTAATTTTTAAATGAAAAAAAAAAGATTTACAGTTTTCTTTTGACGACCACAATATGAATTTTTAAACGCGAAATAAGTTTCTATGAAAAAAAAATAGAATTTTAAGTTCAAAAAATGATTTTTTAACCAAAAATGATGACTTTTTAATAAAATTGTCGAAATCTCTACCAAATAGTTGAATTTTTATCCAAAAAATATTAAATTTCTCTGCAGACAGATGATTTTCATTTTAGAAAAGGTTTTTAAAAAATAGTTGAATTTTCATCCAAAAAAGATTCCGATGGGATTTTCAAGATCAAAACATGAAATTTTTAAACAAAAAATAATTTTCTACGAAAGAAATTGAATTATCAGTTCAAAAAGACGAATTTTCTCTACAAAAATTGAATTTTTAAACGAAAAATATGACTGCCAAAAATGTTGTTTTGCACGAAAATGATTTTCATAACAAAATGATTCAATCAAATCTTTGAAACAAAATAGATAAAATACTCAAGCAAATAAGAATCATTTTTAACCAAAAAGATGCATTTAAAAAAAGAATAAGAATCATTTTTAACCAAAAAGATGCATTTTAAAAAAAGAATAAATTTCTATTGAAACAGATAATTTTTGAAGTCAAAAAGATAAATTTTGAACAACAAAAATAGTTAAATTTTCTGTTAAAAAAGATTTACAGTTGACTTTTCACGATCAAAATATGAATTTTCAAACGCGAAATAAGTTTCTATGAAAAAATTGAATTTTCTGTCCAAAAAGATGATTTCTTAACCAAAAATGAGGATTTTTTAATAAAATTTTCGAATTCTCTACCAAATAGTTGAATTTTTATTCAAAAAAGAATTTTTATTTAAAAAAAAAGTTTAAAAAAAATAGTTTCTTTCTACGAAAAAATTGAGTTGTCAATTCAAAAAGATGAATTTTCTCTACAAAAATGAAATTTTTAAACAAAAAATATGACTTCGCCTTTAATTTTAAATGGAGAATTAACAACCAAAAAAGATTTAAAAAATGGAAGTTACATTTTCAGTTAAAAAATTATATTTTAAACCAAAAAAATGCTTTTCCACCATTCAGTTAAATTTCCAACCAAAAACATAAGCCTTCATTTAAAAAAATGTTTAACAATTTAGTTTAACTTTTACCCAAGTAGTTGAATTTCTTATCAGGTAAGATTAATTTTCAACAAAATAGTTAAACTTTCAACCAAAGAGAAGAATTTACAACTAAAAATATAAATCTTGAATAAAAAATTATTTTCTTAAATAAGTGATTCAACCATATGTTTCAAACAAAATAGTTAAATACTCAAGCAAAGAAGAAGAATTTTTACACAAAAAGTTCCATTTTCATAAAAAAAAATAATTTCTACTACAACACAAATTAATTTTTAAATGAAAAAGATAAATTTTCAACAAGAAAGAAATAGGTAAGTTTTCGGTTAAAAAAGATTTACAGTTAACTTTTCACGACCAAAATAGGAATTTTTAAACAAGAAATAAATTTCTATGAAAAACATTGAATTTTCAGTTCAAAAAGATGATTTTTTTACAAAAAATTATGACTTTTTAATCAAATTGTTGAATTCTCTACCAAAAATTTGCATTTTTATTCAAAGAAGATTGCAATTGACTTTTCAAGATCGAAATATGAATTTTTAAACAAAAAATAACTTTATACGAAAAAAATTGAATTATCAATTCACAAAAAGACGGAATTTTTCAACCAAACAAGATAAATTTTGAACAGAGAAAGATTTTTTACTCAAGAAATAAATAAAAGTTGATCTGAATTGTTGAAACTTCAAGCCAAAAGACGAATTATCTCTACAAAAATGCAATTTTTAAACGAAAAATATGACTTTGGGAAAAAATTAGTTTTACGCGAAACTGATGGATTTTTTACCCAGCAAAAATGAAATTTGAAACAAAGAAAATTATATTTGTACTAAAAAAGGATAATTTTCAACTAAAAAAGATCTATCTTAAAAAAAGGACAATTTACATTTTCAGTAAAAAAATTAATTTTATACCAAAAAAAACTTTAACAATGTAGCTTAGCTTTTACCCAATTAGTTGAATTTTAAATTAGAAAAGACCAATTTTCAACAAAATAGTTAAACTTTCAACCAAAGAGATGAATTTACAACTAAAAATATAAATGTTGAACAAAGAATGATTTTCTTAACAAAGTCATTCAACCAAATCTTTAAAACAAAACACTTGAATACTCAAGGAAAGAAGAATAATTTTTAAACAAAAAGTTCTATTTTCATAAAAAAATCTAATTCAAACACAGATAAATTTTTAATTGAAAAAGATAAATTTTCAAGAACAAAAAAATGGTAAATTTTCGGTTAAAAAAGATTTACAGTTAACTTTTCACGATCAAAATAGGAATTTTTAAACAAGAAATAAGTTCTATGAAAAAATTGAATTAATAATTCAAAAAAACGAAATTTTTCAACCAAGCAGGATGAATTTTTAATAAAAAAGGCGATTTTTTTAAAAGTTCAACAGGTGAATTAAAAAAGGCGAACTTTAAAAAAAGAGTTAAAGTTACAACAGTTAAATTTTCAAACACACAGTTTCAAACACACACCATAATCGAACAAAAATGAAATTTCTATTAAAACATGTGAATTTTTAAATCAAAAAGGCATATTTTCAAAAAAAGGTTTCAATGTACTTTTCATCTAAAAAATTCGACCTTTAAACAAAAAGTAAATTTTCTAGGAAATAGTTTAAGTTTCAACAAAACAGTTGCATTTTTTCCAAGAAAGATGCAATATTTATAGTGATAAAGATGAATTTTTAAATCAAAAAGACAAATTTTCAGAAAAATTTTTATTAAAAAAAGGGTTCAGTTGATTTGTGAACAACAAAATATGAATTTAAAAAAAGGTTAATTTTCCAAAAAGATTTGATTTCTTAACCCAAAAAGAAGAATTTTTACAGAACAGTTGAATTTGCAACGAAAAATTATTCTTTTTAAGAAAATTGTTCAATCTTCAACCAAATAATAAAATTTATAACAGAAAAGATCATTTTCAGGAGAAAGTTTTTGCGAATTTGCAAAAATTACGTACATGAATGAAGGACCCCTCCCTCCACCGTATGAAATCGTAATAAAAGTTCTCGGTCTCCCGTCCTCCCTTGAGCTGTTTCGTAATTTAAGTACGTACCGGGAATTTAATTAAAAAACCGTGAATTTAATTCTGTTCGTAACAAAATTTAGGTTTACAATATTTTAATAATTTTGCTCAATTTAGAAAATTTGATAAAAAAAATTTATTTTTCAGTTTATCTCAGTTTACTCTAATCTAATTGAATTATAATTTACTACCCTATCTGGAAAACCTGGAATTGTCAGAGAATTTTTATATACCTGAAAAACCCTGGAAATTACAGGGAATTTTTTTGTCAGTGATATTTTTCGCGAGGGTGCTTAAGTTTTGTTTTTTTTGCAATATAAAATTCAATAAAAATTATTCTTTATTTGCAAACGTAGCTTTATATTACGGTATTTAACTATTTTATTAAAAAATCGTTTTTGTTTTGTTTTGTAATTGATATTTGCTGAACATTAAAATATTCTATTTTCGGTTAAAAATTTTTCGTTTTAAGTTCAAAATTCATGTTTTGTTGAATGTGTATATATTGTAGCTATCTATTCTACCTGGAAAACCAGTAATTTTCAGGAAATTTTTATATATCTGTAAAACCTGGAAATGTCAGAGAATTTTTTTTTAAGTCAAGGAATTTTGTTGAGATCCTGCTTCTATTTTTTAAATTACAATATTAAATTCAATAACAATGATTCTTCATTTGTAAAATTAGCTTTATATTACTGTATTGAACTACTTTGTTGAAAATTCTTTTTTTTCTTTGTTTTGAAAATTCATATATTTTTTTAAATTTGTTCTTGTTTGATTGGATATCATTGCTTTTTATACAAATTTAAATCTTGTTTGGTTAAAATATCAACTAATACATTTTTTGTTTAGAATTTATCTTTTTTGAATGAAGATTAAATTATTTGGTTCAGAGTGACTTTAAAAAAAATTTATTTGTTGTTAAACATTCATAATTATATTTGAAAAATCATCTCCTTCGTGAAAAAATGAGCTATTTTATTGAAAATTTCGTTTCTTCGTTGGCTGAAAATGAATATTTTCTCTGCAAATTTAATTATTCCAGTTGCAAGACTATTTTGTTGAATTTTTTTTGTCTTGTTAAAAATTATTTTCTTTTACTGAAAATATAACTATTCAATATTTAGTTGAAAAAATATATTTTTTAATTGAAAATTTTGGTAGAAGTTAATCTTCTTTGCTGAAATATAATCTTTTTCTTGAAAATCTAATGGCTCTAGTTAAAGACTCATCGTTTTGGTTTAAAATTCATGTTTTTGGTTTCAAATTCAACTATTCCAGTTGAAGATTCATTATTTTAGTTGAAAATTCATTACTTTTTTTGAATATGTAATATTTTTTTGAAAATTAGTTTCTTTTTTGTTGCAAATTAGTTTTTTACCGGAAAATGCAACTATTCCAATTGAAAATTACATCCTTTTAGTTGAAAATTCATCTCCTTTGTTCAAAATTAATGTTTAAAGTTTAACTATTAAAATCTTGTTTGGCAATTTATCTTTTTAATTGAAAATTCATAAATGTAATGTAAAATTGGTCTTTTTTGTAAACATTATTCATCTTTGTTGAAAATTCATTCTTTTTGTTAAAAATCAACTATTTCATTACAAGGTTGATTATTTCAGTTGAAAATTAATCTTTTTTGTTTAAAATTCTACTTCCATTTTTTATTGTTATGGGTTCGACTAGATAAAATTAATTTAAAAATATGCTGTAGTTCCTTATAATTGTAAGAATAATTTTTCAAAGATTGGAATGCGTTGGAATGTTTTTATATTTTTGGATATCATGGTTTTGATCAGATAAAATGTATCAAATAATTTGATTTTAATTTTTTCATAAGTTTAAATAAAAATCAATATTAAAACAACATCGATTTGAGACCAGTGGACAAATATATAAATATTCAGCATTTTAGTTGAAATTTAATCTTTTTGATTGAAAATCAGACTACTTGGTAGTATTTTTTTTTTGAAAAGTTGTCTTTCTTGGTAGAAAATTAATCTTTCTATTTAAAAAATTAATCGCCTTATTTGTACTTGAGTAAAAATTCAACCATTTTTTGACAATTTAATTATTTTGTTGAAAATTGAACTATTTTGTTAAAAATTCAACTTTTTTAGTTAATAATTTTATTGTTTTATTAAAAAAAAATAATTTTACTTCCATGTAAGGTGAGATACAGAAAATTTTTCGAACACTGCGATTGTGAATTTTCTTTAATGATTTAAAAGAACTTTTCAAATTGAATATAATAAGGCGATAAATGACACTTTATATTTTTTCTTTACAATGTTCACGTTCATAAAAAAGGTGAAAGCACGTGTATCAATTGCATCGTTTCTTGGGTAAATTTAAACTTCAACTATTTGTTTGAAAATTACTTTTTTTGTTTAAAACTAATATTTTCGAGTTGAAAATTCGACTGTTTTTTAAAAAATTCGCTTTTCTGAATTAATACAAGTTCAATACAAGTTTAATTGCTAAATTTTTGGGTAAAAAGTGATACTTTTTAGAATAAAAATTTAACTATTTGATTGAAAATTCCTCTCTTTTGGTAGAAAAATTATATTCCTGGTTGAAAATTCAACTATTTGGTTAAAAATATATGAATTTTGTTGAAAATTGGTCTTTTTGGTGGAAAATCAAAATTTTGGTTAAAAATACAACTGTTTAGTTGAAAATTAATTTTGTTTGAAGGTTCATCTATTTTGCTGAATGTTGATCCTTTTTGGTTAAATAATATTGTGTTTTATTAAAAATTAAAATCTTTCTTTTGTTTGTTTGAAATATTAACTAATATTTTTTATTGAAAATTCATATTTTTAAGTTTACAATTCAACTACTTCATGAAGTTGAACTACTTTTTTAGAAAATCTTTTTTTTGGGTTGAAGATTAATTATAAACAAATTTAATAAACAAATGCATTATTCAGGCGTTTGTCGTCAGAAAAATTCTTTTCTTTCGATGTCAATTTTTTTAAATTAGGAACCTCATGATAATTTCAGAAAATTCATAATTTGTTCATGAATTTAATGATTTTATCAAACAAATTTAATAAAGAAATTCATTATTCGAGCACTTATCGACGAAAATATTCATTTTTTTCAATGCTAGTACTTTTAAATGGGAACTTCATGATAATTTTAGCAACATCTATCACTATTTAATAATTTTTTTTAAAACAAATTTAATAAACAAATGCATTATTCGGACATCTATTGACAAAAACTTCGTTTTTACTCGATTTCAGTCCTTTTAATTAGGAACTTTACGATAATCTCAGTAACATTCATAATTTGTTGATTAATTTTTTGTTTTTGTTAAACAAATTTAATTAAAAAATGAATTCTTCAGACTCGTGAGTGTCCCAAATTTTCATATGTTATAGAGTTTATTTATAACAAATATTAAATTTACTGTTCATTCATTCCTTGTATTAAAACCCTCTTGTGTTGGCCAACTGTAAGTAAGGACTGACTTTGAAAAAAACGAGTTTTTCCGTCGGCAAATGCCCGAATAATGAATTTTTTATTAAATTAAACAAAAAAATTATAAAATTTATGAACTAATTATAAATGTTGCTGAAATTAACATGAAGTTCTCAATTGAAAGGACTGACATCGAAAAAAAACGAATTTTTGGTCAACAGATGCCCGAATAATTCATTTGTTTATTAAATTTGTTAAGAAAATAAAATTTATCAAATAGTGATGGCTGTTGCTAAAATTATTTTTATTAAATTAAGATTAAATTAATAATATTATATTAAATTATAATTATTTGTTTATTATATTTTTTTTGATAAAACCATAAAATTCATGAACAAATTATGAATTTTCTGAAATTATCATACGGTTTCTAATTTTAAAAAATTGACATCGAAAAAAATGAATTTTTCTGACGACAAATGCCTGAATAATGCATTTGTTTATTCAATTTGTTTATAATATGAACAAGAATAGTCTTAAGAGAAATTTTATTCATTAAAATATTGTTTCCATTCAAATTTCTTGCAATATAACTTAAACAAAAGTTAAATTATTGCAAATGATAGAAAACACATTTTCAACAAATAATTTGTTTATAACAATTTTTGGTTATTGTATCATGATGGAATATCTCTATATAATTTTAATCTATGAAAATTCGGCGATTACAACAATTTTCGTATTATTGACGAGCAACCGGGAACGTCAAATACAAAAATGGTTAAATCCTGACAATCACTTTTGGGAAATATCAATTTAATATATGCATTTTACTACCTTCTGCCAAGAATTGAAGCTGAAATACAACATTTCTTAACAATCGGAATTTTATTGTTGTTTTCAAGCGTTGTTTAAATAAAAATGTAAAAAAAGAATAAGACGAGGATTAATTTGAAGTAGAATTTAATAAGCTTTCCAATTGTTTAAAAGAATATTTTTATCTATATTCTGTACGACCTTTAAAAATCAAGGATAATTTGTATTTGTTCATCCGGTCAGTGGTCTGGTATTAACCAATTTTTTGGGGGTAGATTACAGTTTTTTTATACAAGTTTAAATTTTTGAAATCGTCTTCCATTCTTTTTTTCAAGTGTTCGTTTATTCGTTGACTTTGGTCTCATTCATTCATCGCATGAGGGATCATCAATATGTATGTACGCTTTGTAGAGAGGATGTGCTTGCAACACGTTGACATATTTTACGTATATACCTAGATATAAACGGCAAGTAATCTATCATATGCTAAAGGAAAAACATCTTTTACCCACACGAAAAATCTCAAATAAAAAACACTCGCAGACTTGCGCTATTCTGCACATTTTGAAGCTTTATTGTCGCCCTGAAGCACCGCGTAAAGTAGAATACCGGAGAGACTTTATAGGCTTAGCGCTATTCGCTGTTTTCACGGTGAAAGAGCCGCGTTAATGGTTCACGCTTTTGACGTAGGAAAAGACGAACAGGCCGTAGAAAAAATTTCATCAGCATCAGGAGTTCGCTTTTAAACTTCGTCGTTAGAAAAGCGAGTGATGATCATCTACGACTTTGTGCGGGAAAAAGATTTTTAAGCGAAAGTTTTCTAATACCAACTTCATGAAAGAGAACTCTTTCTCGCGCAGATGAAAAGTTTTGCTGCCTTCATCATTTCTTTATTTAGTGCGAAAAGTCTTTATCTCAATGTTAATTAATTGGAGCTTCAAAGTTCAAAACTAATATAATTCCATTCATCTACTTACCATTGCAAAAAATCCTATCGTGATAGCTATCCTCTTTCGAGTGCGTTTATAATAGCGAAGTTTTTATCTTCCAGATTTTTCGACGAATAGTCTAGGCACGACGAACACCCCATTCTACTTTTTCAACTCGGCCAATCAATTTTTCAAGATTTTTGCTATTAATTCAGAAAAGCTGGACTACCAGCCACGGCATCATACAAAATGTATTCGTTAAACATGCTGAATATCATTTGACTTTCGCGAACAATTATTTCAACATCTTATAAAATTATTAAAGATTTTAAAAAGTCTCGTCCTTTAACTTGGGTTGTTCATTTTAGGCCAAAAATTCCGGAAATTTATCCGGCTATATGCATCTGTGAGCAACTCCATGCCGGTCATAAGGGCCCTTTTCAATCTTTTCATCAAACTCTCACATTTATCAATACGGGGTTCATTACCTAGAAAATATTTGTAAATGATATTCTCAAGGCCAATTAAAAAATATAGGTATAAAATTACTAAAAGTAGCAATTATTGGTAATTTTGTAAGCTAGAAAAGGGATAACATATGATAAAACTATCTCTTTCCTTTCTACAGCTCAAAAAAATTTAATTTTAAACAAAAAGAATGTTCATAAACATTTGTAATTAATTAATAAAACAAAATTTAATTAACATATTATCATTTCAATTTTAATTATAGCAATTTCTTATTGTTACCATTATAATATTTCAAATTAATCAACGGTTTAATAATAAAATAATCCATAATAATTACTGAAATCCATTGAAATAATTAAGATCTATTAATATTTAACATGAATGAAATCTTCGATGGATTTGAATTTCTTTCCAAATAATACATTTTTCTTATATTGTTTTTTTTATAAAATTTAATTGAAAAGTTATTTAACAAAAAATAATTGATAAGCATTCCATTACAAATTCCAGAAGTTAAAAAATTCAGCTATGGAAAAACTTTTTTAAACATTATTCTTGTATTTTTTTACAAAGATACAAATATTGATTCTACCTTGACAGATATTCTTCTTTTGGATTGAAAAGAAGGTTTTGCAAAACCCGACAAACCATTTTTTTCAAATTTGGAAAATACATTAGAGTAAGCCGTTACTAAAAAGGTCGGAGCTAACAAGAACGCGCTGGAGACACCGGCCCACTGATAATTTCATATTTTGTAATTTAATTAATTTTTTTATCCATACAAATTTAAAAGAATTTTCTTAGTTTTCTGCAGGATAGATTTCAGCTTTTAATTCAGAGACTATTTGGTTCAATTTTGTTCGAAAGTTTTGATAAAAATAATAATTATAAAGTTGACATTAACAGTATTTCTGTTACGTCAATCTTAAAAACGCTTGCGAAACTTTTCTTGAAAAATTTGTCGGATATTTATCTCACCTATTGTATAGCAGGTATATCGTCTTAACATCAGTTGTTTGGTTTTCGCTGTAGAAAGATTTTGATAAAAATTTACGAATTCATAGGAAAAGGTCGGACATGGTCGGAAATTTTGGTTTCTCATACTTATAAGGTTACGTACATATTTTGAATATTTTGAATATATATATATATATATATATATATATATATATAATATTTTGAACAAAAAATGATGTCTTTAGACAAGATGATTTTCTTTGGAACGATCATTAGGATTTATAACTAGAAGACAAGCCAAACGGCTGTCCAAGCTTCCGAAGGTCATCACTAAATCGCTTCAGATTTTACATTCGTAACCGGCAGGTTCCGAATTTTTAATTTAAAAATCAGTTATTATAAAATTACTATTTTTATCGGTTGTAAAATTGTAATCCCTGGCGGATGCCAGCTGTTTGGACCGGACCTATCTGGACATGACAGGCCCAGCCAGTAGTAATGAAACCAATAAATAAATTGTCCTTTCGTGGCTCAAGCCTTCCTGGTCTTGTTTTAGCATAGATACAGCAAAAAATGTAGGGCAGGTCAGTATATCTGCAATATATAGCTGGTGATACGGAACCAGGCAGCATGGTCTTGAAGACGTATTAAAGACATTCAAGACACAATCAAGATATTCCCACTCTGAGGAGTAAAGTCAGACACATTTTAGAATGCAATAACTAGTTACCCATAGTTAAATTAAATATTTCAAGTTTGCGATATGAAAAAAGTCAGTATTTATATATTCAGAACATTAATATGTATGTATGAGGGTACACGGCGAAAAAAGTTTTGTTGACCTAAAAAAAAGTTTGGTTGCCCAAGCATATTATTTTAATGAAGCGTTTGGTTGAACTAACCAAAAATTTTGGTAGACAGAAAAAACACTCTAGATTGGACATATTTATTTGGTTAAATTTAAATGAAAATAGTTTTGCTGAACGAATTAAATATTTGTAACAACAAGAAATTAATTTTTTTTGTTAGAACTTAACTTTGGTAGACTTAACCAAATAATTTTGTTGGAACAATACCATTTTTTATGCAAAAATTATATTGTTAATGGAAAACTTTTTAAATTTGTATGATTTGTTCAAAATTCGTTTAATTAATCACAATTAATTTTCTGGATACTTGGTGTCTAGATAAAACAGTGATTATATTGAAGAGATTTCTCTTAAGTACCTAGAGATACTATAAATATTTTATTAATTACTTTCAAGTATTTTTGTACTATTTGTGATATTAAATACAACAAACAATAAAATGTACAAATCATTCACCTTGAAATACATCTATTAGATATCCTAGGCCCTATTCGCCTCAAATCTGTTGGGTCGCAACGTAAGTTATCCTAACGTTTCTTTGAAACAAACTCAACTCTTTTTTCAACTTTAATTTCCTTGATATAACTACAAATGATATTAATAATTAAAATGCAGAGAGGTAATTTTCCCTTGAATCCACCATATTGTAATAAAAAGTCGTCTATATCCGTCGGAATAAACGGAAAGTTATCCAAGGTTGGGTGACATGAAAAATCATACAAGCAAATGGAAATTTTTCAAATGATAGTGTTTGGTTCTTCTGGTTCCTGAATTATTTAAAGAAAGACAATTCTTAAGTAATACAATGGCCTGACAGAATTAACGATCGGTTGGTGGTCAAATTCAAAAACTAGACCGAAGAACGTTCATTTCTATCCCCGCATATATACGATTATCTCCGGCGGAAACGGAAGTGCACTCGGCTGCTCACCCACCTGGTCTTTGGTTCGCCTCACGTTCAGTTAAGCCTCCATGTTGCGTACATTCATCCCGCCAGAATTCTTTGGTATCTGTGAACCACGTACGTACATGCTGCCATATCAGTGTCGTGTCTTGACATATGACATAGGTACAGTTTGCTTCGAACCACATGTCACACTAGCAGACAATTGTCTCCTACCGAACAAAAGTAATAGATATACGTCATTGTTACTGTTAGTCTGGACAAGAAAGTGCTATCTGCAATAGAAAACAATGGGAGCTTCATATATATTTCTGTAAAAATATTGAAATAAGAAGGGTCCGTAAATTTTACAGCAAAAGGAGTAAAGTTCTGTTTCGTCACCCCAGAGTTATACTCTGCCATGTCCACTTTCTAAAAATGTTGAACTATTGTTATTGTTAGGCTCAGTAAGTGTTAAAATTAGTTTATATATAAGTTTTTCCCAAAAATACATTCTCCAAGCTATTGCAATTTTAGCTAAGTCTCATGGAAAAACATATACAGTTTTTTTCTAAAAAATATAAAATAATAAATTGGAAAATGAATATCGTGTTGATATTATCATAATTTCAAATATACAAAGATTTCGCTGGCTTTAAAGGCATTACTTTTTTATGATACAAAAAAAAAATAAAGGGGTTGAAAATTAAAAATAGTCAGTTCGATGTGCAAGGATATAATATTAACCGTTTCAAATTTGTTTTCC
>JAWWLR010000092.1:75401274-75417331 GCA_035041075.1 Acraspis erinacei | reverse complement strand
GGAGTTCCTAAACTCAATTTATTTATTTGCATGGTGTGAATTTTATTAAAAATTATAAATTATGAGTAATTTTTAACTTTTATAACTTTTTTATAAATAAATTTGCATGAAATATAAGGAAATTGTGTATTTTCAATCAAACCGTACTACTCCCATATGTAACTATTTTTCATTAAAAATTTGCATGAAAATTAAGCATTCCTTTTTACAATAGCATATTTCTATTGAATCTATCTTTAATTTTGAACCTTTAGCTTTAATTTGACGGCTTTTATTATCCATTTCATTAATTTGTTGAAAAGTTATAATTTTTTAAACAAAATAGTACCTGGTCCCTATTTTCAATTGTTTATATACATTAAATTTTTGAACATTTTTTTCCTATTACTGTTCGACTGATCCATAAAGTAGAAGGTTTAATGATGTTGTATAAATTTTGCCTGATTTTTTCTATCACTTTAACAAATTAAAAACCCCTTTGGGTCTCACAGACCCCCGTTTACAGCGGAAAGGTGCCAAAAAAAGGTTTACAGCGCAAGGGTTAATTTATAAGAAACTATCAAGTTATCATTCACGAATGTTTATCAATAGATTACACTCGAATGCTAATTATTTTGTAATAATTACGTGTTATTAATAAAACCATTTTTCTTTTTAAAATCGGCTTTGTTGCATCAGTTTAGAATTTGCTCAGATTTATTTATTTTTTGCTTAACTTTAAAA
Organism: Acraspis erinacei; assembly: GCA_035041075.1. NCBI lineage: Eukaryota > Metazoa > Arthropoda > Insecta > Hymenoptera > Cynipidae > Acraspis > Acraspis erinacei. The sequence continues at coordinate 75,416,608 of JAWWLR010000092.1, read as the reverse complement.
TTGATTTTAAAATTTATCCGGAATCGCATTTTGAATATTTTTTCGTAATTTTGACCTCATTCTAGTGTATGCAGAAAATTAATTCAAGTTAATAGTTTCTGTGTTTGTTCATTTAAAAAATAGATCAGGTGATAGTTACACACACACACCCACACACACACACACATAAATAGATATATAGATAATATATAGATAAGATTATAAATAATAAAAATAATAATAATAAGAGAAAAATTACTTCTATTTACTGTCTCTTGATTGACAGAAATTTCATTAACGTAAGAATTGACTATCGTAGATCAGTTTGGTGGGTTGCCTTGTTTGGTTATTAAGCGGATTAAATTTCACGTTCTGATTGGGTCGCTTAATAGCCTGCAGACGTTTATATTATTACCTCGACCGGAAGTCAGGTCGACCCTTCTCGCTTATAGGCATATTGGATCATGTGACCGATTTGATAATCTACTTGATCATATCGTAGATATCTCGATGGCCCTTTTTATCAGAGGGCTGCAGCAACTAGTTGCAAATTATTTTTTTTAAATGCTGCAATATTCTGCTCCGGATTATTGTTATGAGAACTTAATGATTAGATGATCATTTAAATTGTGTTCGGAATAAACGGTATAATTATTTATATCGGGGGCATAACAAATAATTAAGGGAAAACTTAATATCGCATCATTATGAGATTAAATTTCCTGTATCTTTTCCAACTAAACAGGGAATCAAGGAGAACCGAATGCAGATTTGATAAAGTTTTTCCTGAAAGGTTAAAGAGGGTTTACTACCGATCAGGGAATTCAATAAATTCAGAAAAAGTCGAGGAATTCCATAAAGTTAGGAAAAATCAGAGAATACTTCATCATTTTGATTGACAGAATTTGTTTTTAGAACTTTAACTATTTTTTGTAGAATATTTTTGTTGTCGAAAATCAATTTGCTTAAATATTGCGTTAAAAATTTATCTCTTTAATTGAAAATGAATGCATTTTCTTAAAACTCGTTTTTTTAAAGAAAATTAATATTTTGGTTTCAAAATTCAACTATTTCGTTAATTTTTTTTTAAGAATTATCAGATTAGATCAAATTGAATAATATTCTACTACAAAAGACGAATTTTTAACAAAATACACGAATATTCATCCAAATAATTGAATTTTCAACTTAAGATGATAAATTTTCTACACAAAATAGAATAGTTAAATTTTCAAATTTAACGATTTTCAACAAAATACAGGAATATTTAATCAAATAATTGAATATTGAACTTAAAAAGATAATTTTTTGTCACAAAAAATAGAATAGTTAAAGTTTCAAATTTCTCTATTCCATTTTTTGTGGAAAATTTATCTTCTTAATTTGAAAATTCAACTATTTGATATCTATATTTCGTTGAAAATTCATCTTTCGTGGGAGAACATTAATTTTCTTTGTTACTAATTCATCTTTTACTTAATAATGTTGTGACTAATTACCCTTTTTATAGAAAATGAATTTTCTTGGCTCAAAATTTATATTTTGGGCAAAAATTAGTTTCTTACTTAAAAAATTAATGATTTTTAACTTGAAATGTAACTGTTTTCATTTTCTGTTGAAAATTTATCTTCTTTAGCCTACAACTCAATTATTGGGTTGAAAATTCCTATATTTTGTCGGAAATTGGACTTTTTTGGTAAAATATTAATCTTTTTGGTTATTAATTTATCTTTTTGTTTGAAAATTTATTTCTTTTGTTCTTAATTTAACTGTGGGGTGGAAAATTTCTTTGTAAATTGAAATATTTGTTGGAAAGTGCATCTATTGGTAGGAAATAAATCTTCATGGTTGAAAACTTATATTATTGGTTAAAATTTCAATTATTTGCATAAAAATCCGTTTCTTAATTGAAGAGTAATTTCTTTAACTGAAAAAGTAACTATTCCGATTTTGTCGAAAATCCATTTTTTGATAGAGATGTAATCTGTTTCATTCAAAATTCATCTCTGCGGATGAAAATTGTACTATTTCCTTAGAAAATTTAATTTTTTGAAAATAAATTCTTCAATGAAAATGTAACCATTCTAATTTGAAAATGAATGTATTTAGCGTGACAATTCATCTTTTTTGTAGAAAAGTAATATCATTCATTACCAATTCATCTTTTTGGTTAAAATTTATTTCTTTGACTCAAAATTAAACTTTTCCATTTTTTGAGACAAATTTATCTTCTTTAGTTGAAAATTCTACTGCTTGGGTGAAAATTCTTGTTTTTAAATTAAAATTAAAATCTTTACATGGTGGGATTATCAATTCTTACATTTTTTATTGAGAATTTATGTTTTCTGTTGGAAAATTAGTTACTTTGGTTTAAATTTTAATTATTTTGTTGGCAATTCAATTTTCTTGTTTAGGCTGAAATTGTAATTTTTTACTTGTATTATAAAGTTTATTTCTTACAGTTGAAAACTCAATTATATGGTTGTAAGTCCATGCATTTTATGTATATTTTTCGTAATTTCAGGACAAACTCTTAAAAACTTATATATGACTTATGTAACTAAAAGTGTTTAAAATAAATGTTGAAACACTCTTATTTAACATTAGGATTATTGAGCTTCTAGATTTAAGGTTGTTCTTATAAGTATAAGACAAATTTATCACATTCTGGAAAAATGGAAAATTGATCAGAGAAAAGTCAAGGGAAGTCAGAGAATCTCGAAAAACGGCTTCTGTAGCAACCTTGTTGAATACTCGCATAAATAAACCATGCAAAATTTATGTTGGGACTTTCCAACAAATTTATTGGAAGCTCATTCTGAAACGAAAGGTAACGCTACAATACATGATGTATTAGAATTTTACAATATCTCACTGAGTTCGCGCTGTGGTGACTCCACAGGGCTCCACGATTGCGTTATTCAAACTGTAAACGCTGTTTATGCTCGAAAACGATTACTTGGAAGTTATTTTCGTGAAAGCCCTACCATCATGTGTACATTATGATATGAAACATTGGTTGATATATCGCTCGATTTACTAGCAGACACCACACGTTAAATGAATTAGTGCATCAAAATGGATAGTCGTTACTCGTTATTCAACATATCTCTCTTTGTCTGGACATAATGATACGGACTTCTACTGGTTGATATTTATGTACTTATCCAGTATGAGGGTTCGTGAACGTCCCCTATAATTCAAAAAGTTTGCCTGAATACACAAGGGTACGCGTTTATTGCCGAGTAACTGGTAAACATCCGAGTTTCGATTACATTCAATGAACAACTCTATTTAAAAATATTTGATGTTGCATGTTCAGTTTCATTGTTTGGAAAATACGGGAATTGTGAATGCAGGTAATCTCATTTTGATTGAGATAAATCAGGAAAAGAGTGATGGGACTGTTTGAAAACTACATCACAATTCCAAGGGGGATGGGGGTAACAGGCTTTGGACACAACTTTTGCCAAAGGCGGGGGAGAAGGTAACACAGAATATGACATCACACATGAAAATGTAATTGTGAATAATAATTTTCTGCATGAAATCCAACTATTTTTCGTTGAAAGTTAAGACCTAGTCAGGGCCCGTGGGGTATTTGACTACCCCAAATGGAAATCAAAATACGCTCCTTTTCCTCTTTTTTGCAATTTGTTGTTGTTTAAACAATTTTTTTACTAATTTAAAATTAAATAAATAAACTTTAATATATACCATTCTCATCTCTGTTAAATACGAAGACTTTTGTCTACATTAAAGTCATTTTACTGCTGATAGATAGGATTTAGTAAAGACTGACGCATTGGGGTCACATACGCCCCAAAGGTTCTTGAAAGGTAAGGAAAATTGACGGGCCCAGACTAGGGTTAATTCAAGCGGGAAAAATATACGTAAATCCATTAGAGATAAACCCTCAATAATAAGACGAGTGCTTCATTTCAAAAACACATGTTAACACTTCAACTATCTGGTTCAAGATTTAACTATTTTGTTAGCAATTTGTCCTTTTCTGGCTGAAAATTAATTTTTTTAACTCAAAAATTAAGTATTTCATGATTGGTTGAAAATTAACCGATTTTAGTATAGAATAAAACTATTCATATTTTCTGGTTGGAAATCTTTAGAAGAAAATTCATCTTTTTGAAAATTCAACTGTTTCCTAGAGAATTATAAGAAAAATATAATTAAAATATAATAAAAATATAATTTAAAAGGCTATAGACTTTTTAATTCGAAAATTTAATAACTTGTTTAAAGAGCTTTTTTACCACAAAATCTTTTCTAAAAAAGTGTTTGAAAGTTCAATTGACTACTGGTCATAATTTATTGAAATAGATTCAGGGGTTCCTCAAAATATGATGTTCGACGTTTCGACTACACTTCGGTAGTCCTTTTCAAGGCAAAAATGGTAAACATAACCTATAAAATTAAAATATATTATAATTAATCCTTAGGTTATTGAAAATTCCCATTTTTGATGAATGTAAAACCGAGTCTGTTATTTAATAGTAGTTGGTGTTAATTGTGTCGACCAGGATAGTATTTAATAAAAAAGTGTTTGAAAGTTCTATTGACTACTGGTCGTAATTCATTGAAACAAATTGAGGGGTTCCTCAAAATATGATGTTCGACGTTTCGACTACACTTCGGTAGTCCTTTTCAAGGCAAATTGATCATCTCTGGTTGAAAATGCAACAGTTTGATTAAAAATTCATCTTTGTAGGTCTAATATTTGAATATATGATCAAAAATCTAACTATTTAGATGAAAGTTGAATGATTTTTCTGAAAATTCCACTGCTTTGTCCAAAACTCTTATTTTTTGTTGAAAGATTGTACTAATTTGTAGAAAATTAAATTTTAATTTAAAATTTATATTTTCATGATAAAAATTCAACTATCCTTCTAGAAGATTGGTCTTTTTAATTAGAAACTTTAATAAAATGGTTCAAATTTTTTTTCTTGACTAAAAAATCTAACCTCGTTGAAAATTAAACTCTTTTGCAGCAAATTCGTCTTTTTTGTTTAAAATTCCATCTCACTTGGCAAAAATTAATCTTTTCTGGTTAAAAATTAAACTGTTTGTGGTTGAAGTTTCATCTTTTTTATCTAAAACTTGCACTATTTCGTTGTAAATTTATATTTTATCTTAAAAACTTATCAATTTGCTTAAAAATTCATCTATGATATTAAAAATGTTTCCCTTTTCATTGAAAGTTCAACTATTTGGTGATAAATACAAATGTTTAATTAATAATTAATTAGGTTTATGATGAAAATTCAACTATGTATTTAGTTGAATATTCACCTTTGTAGGTCTGGAATCAACTATATGGTTACAAATGAAACTACTTTGTAGTAAGTTGAATTAAAATGTTGCAACTATAACTATTTTATTTGAAAGTCATATTTTTTGGCGGAAAATTCAACTAATTTCATAAAAATGCATCTTTATCTATTGAAACTGCAATTGTTCAAAAGTTTAACTATTGGTTTGTGAATGCGATTTGACTTTTTAGCTTGAAAGCTCAAGTTTTCGTTGAAAATTCAGCTCCTTTGCAAAAAAATAATAACTTATAAGTATTAATCATTCATAAGTGACAATAACAGATAAAAATAAGAACGCCAATAATAATGCTTTTGGCACAATAACTGTCTGAAAAAGGATTCTTCTTTCGATCTTTCTATTAGCTTAGTGGGGAAAGCACTCGAACAGTAATCGGAAGTTATGTCGTTCGATTCCCAGCGGAGCGATGGAGAAGAACTTTTTTGAAAAAAAAATAATTGAAAAAAGCAACTGTTTTGTAGTATAAAACTCAGCTATTTTGTAATGTTGGTACCTAAACGTAAACATTAATTTTATGTCAAAGAAATTATTCGTCTATGTTTTATTTATTTTCGTGAACAAACATCCAATATCTTCTGGTTTTATAGCAGTTGAGCTGTGAAGTTGTTAAAATATAATATTTATGTTTTGTGTTTTATTTTAGGTGTTTATCAAATGAAATCGAAGACAAAATTTTGACATAAAGGGGGCATGGGGTGTTGGCATTTGTACGTCACTTTGAGTATTTCAAGCTTTGTGAGATAACCTGTGGCAAGAAGGGGAGGGGTGGAAAAAGTGTTTAAAATAGCGTGACGTGCTTTCTGAACGACTCCAATTTAAAATTAATAGCATATTTCTTGAGAACCGCTAGTATCATAAGAATTCACTTTCAATTCTTTTATTTTATATATCTCTTTTCACATCGGTAGTCACACCTTAGTCTAAAGGGAAAAAGGACCAAAATTCTAGTTGAAAACTGGAAGCAATTTCAGAAATTATCCTACAGTTTGGGAAAGCTCGTTGCAGGCATCATTTATGGAAACATTCTGCCCTATGTCATAGATGTAATAATTCGTGTCATGAAATACACGTGTTGAACGATAACGACCGACGTCGAATGTCTAGCAAATGGTTTTATCATCTTATAGCAAGTTTGATGCACGATTCAAACGTGATTTAAACTTTTAAGTCGCAGGACATTTGTCATTACCTAGAAATCTATGGATCTCTCGTTTCGTTGATTAATAGCCCGAAATAAAGTAAAAGTCTGATGAAAAATTGAACAGTCGAAAAATAAAAATGATATTTGGGTTTGCAAAGCGGAACCATTATATTCTATAGATAAGCAGAACCACAATATAATACGAGTGAAATTCTGTTCACTCAATTAGAGAAAAGTAAGCCACTAAATATCAGTTAAGAGTACTAATTGAATTATTCGAAATATTTACTGATTCGAGAGTGGGAAAACATTAATTTTGTAGAGAAAATGTATGAATGTTGTACTTATTTAAACAACAAATTTTTCTAAAAAGAAAACTCAATTTCGTCCTTATTTAGAAGTCCCTAATTGGAGGTTTTTTTGTTTGTTGTTTTTATGTTCTAGATGTCTTTAAAATAGATGTATTAAATCTGTATACATAAACAAATTATCCCCTTTATATTATTACATTTAAAAATAATTTACTGACATTTTTAATATCGATGTTAAGGAAAATAATAATTATTTCTTAGCTGTTTCCGGTTATTCTATAATAAGTAACAATTTTTATTGTGTTATTGTATTTTCTAATTTATCGAAAAAAGTACAACTTAGGCTAATCTGCGTGTTCGAACTCCAAAATATTTTTTTGTCTTATAAAATGGAAGATCCTAATATAATAGAAATGAAAAACATGAAAAATAGAAAATTGTAATAAATAGCGCGAATGTGTACTATTTTCCACTTTATTGAAACAATACGAATGTAGTGTAACGAAGTTACTAAAGAATTAGTCAATATTTCCACTTATTTAGCTAATAAGATCCTATAACATTACTACTTCAGTGGTGAGTCACTCAGCCAATATAGTTCAATTATTAAAATGATCAATAATTCAAATTTAAGCAGTTAATTCTCAAAATGAAATAATAATAAATGAAAAAATAAATCTTGAAATATGATAATAAAAGGATTAATTTTGGCAAGTTGTCAATTTGTCAAACATAAAAAAACGGGAAATATTATTAGTGAGATTATTATCGAGAATTTAAAATAAATAATATATAAATAATAGAGAATAAAAATATTTCGAAGGTTTCTCAGAGGATATTAAAGCACTTCAAAGGATTTCAAAGATTTTATTAAATGTAAATTAATTCTATGTCATCGCGTGGGATTGCAACCTTTTTGAAGAGATTCTAAGGGTGCGATAATAATCGCTATACCATTCTAAACTGTATCTTGAAAGTAAAAAAATAATGAATAATATTATAGGATTTCAACAGCGAACTGCAGGGCTCTCAAAAGTGTTGACAAAGAATTTAATATTATTTTCTACACAGATAAAAAAAAACTAAAAGAAAAACAGTTATCAATAGAATTAAAAATATTTAAACATATTTAGATCTTAAGATATTCGTTTGAATTATTTCTAAATCATTTTGAAATTTTTTCTGTATATCGAAATACTTCGCCATCTCTTGAAATATTTTGTAAATTTATTTAATAACTTAAAATCCCTTGAAAAAATTCCAATACCTTGAAACCCGTGAGATACATAGAACATCCTTGAAAACTTTGCGATACTAATTTATTTTTTAGGTCGCTAGAAGTATTTCAAAATCTTGTGAAATACCCTGAATTCTTTTAACATCTTTTGAAACGTCTTTTAAATTCCTTGAAATCGTTGAAATGCCATTAAAGTTATTATAGGCGCGAAACATAGGTCTCCACATAAATATATAATTGCAATACTTTGGAAAATTACAATATTATTACTGATAGTTTTGTTTAAAGGAGAAAATATGAGGTATTGTATTTGTTATGAAGAATTTTAAACTGAAAAAAATAGTTTAGTGACATATTTTGTTTCTGAATGAGCCTTTTTATCGCTTCCTATATCAAAATTTTGATTCAAATTTTGATTCTCTACAAATTTGCCCACATTTAACTTAGTTTTTACATATGCAAATTTGAAAGAATAAATGAAGAGATTCTGATGCAGCATAACTCCTCAAGTAATAAAAGCAATGTGTCAATTAGCTTAGTGGCTGGAGCATCCGACCGACAATCGGATGACCTGGGTTGGATTACGAGCGGAGTTGAAATGCATCGTTTCTCCCAGAAAATGTTAGAATTACTGTAAAAAATAAGCAAAATCTTGATTTGGCCTAAAATGAAGTAAAATGAACCTTAACTCAAAATAGCCTAATTCTTATTATTCTAATTATAAGCATAACGTTACCGTTATTCAGTTATGCTTATACTATTTCGACAAGATTTTGAAATTATAATAAAATACTGGTAATTTCTTTTTTCCCATACTGATCCCTTCTCTTAAAACAAATATATATATAAATTTTTTCAATGTTTGATATTTTTAAACGCGAATTAAAAAGCCATTGTGCAGTCAGATATGAAAAACATTGTGTATTTTTAGTAAAAATTCTCCACCATAGAGACATGTTTCCAGAGCAGGCTTTGAAATTGCTTTACTTTATTCAACGGAGATTCAGCTTTCTACGGGTGCATAATTTACGACACCTGCGGCCACGGTTAACGTTACTGAGTCAATTATGAGCGAAGTTGTAGGTAGTAGCGTGTAGGAATACACAAGCAAGGGATGGCGAAAGATGTAACGCACCTAGTTCTTCTCTCTTGAGATTTCCATACTTACTTTGTTAGTTATTTTAAAGCTGTCGGTCTGGTACTTCTTAATTACTGTATTAGAAAATTTAAATCAAAGAGTTACTTTTTATAGAGCTTCCATATGGAGCTTTCGCCTACGAATTTATTGAAAAACATATTTAATTTTCTAGTGCTTTTATTTTGATTATCCCCAATTCACGTTTTTATACTGTCATCCTAACGTTTTTTGAAAAATAAATATATTTCAAAGAACATAAGCATGTACGAAATTGTTTTTATTCCGGATTTTTCATACAGAGATAAATGTTAGTTGGTAGCGCTGCTGATCTACTCAAATTATTTACAAAATTTTAGTTGATATAATAAAATAATAATAATATATAATTATCCAACGTTAAGCTTAAAGGGAATAAATACGTAAACCACCTTCTGAGTAAATCTAGCAAATGAGGGTACCATGTTCAAACACTTCCCGTATATGTAATTTTAGTACTACTACAGCAAGGGTTTGCACAAGCTTTGAAATTGCTCATTTCCGGGTATTCATGTTGCATTGTTGCAACGGTGAATTCACTGGAGTTCTCCTATAATTTTGTTTATGCAGTAAACAAAAGTTTTTCTTGAAACAAGAAAGTTTCAAAAGTCCTACAGTGTCAGTTTAATTGAACGGTGGTAGTACAGAACTAGGTAACTAAAAAAATAGGGATTTTTCAGAACAGAGAAAAAGAATTCTGTAAAAGCAAAATAACAATTCAAAGATTTAAAAAAGTCTGCTTCCAAGATTAAGTGGTGCTCAATTAAAGACAACAGGTTTAATTAAATAAATTTATGAACAAAAATTACAAAAAAAGCTAATGAATATTTTCACTTTAAAATGTTTTGGGAGGATCTTCAGGATTCAATTTAATAAGAGTCAGGTTATTTAAGCAAAAATGGAAATCGGCAAATGTCGCTATTAATACTAGTTTCTCAATTTAGGAACTTTGAATTACAGGTGAAGCAGGTTGGGGTCAATCTGACCCTAGTGGGGCAGCTAAGGGTTACAATTTGTATTTTGTATTTGCATCTATTTACGAAATAGGATAAAATAAAAATTTTTCTTTAAATAAAAAATGGAAACACGCTGCCGAGATATTAAGTTTTTAAATACGGAAAAATAAAGGTTGATTTCAAATATTCAGCTAATTCCGAGATAATGAATTGAGAACTTTAAGATTGAAATTTAATGTTTTTTAAAAATCGGCTTTAGAAAGCAATTAATAATCCAATCTTAGTTTTAAAAAAAACAGCCTTATTCCAAAATGTAAAGATGATTAATAAGAATATTAAAGGATTGATCTGAAAAACGTATCAAGTTCTGTATTCATGCGCTTTAATGGAATTGGAATGAATATTTACCAAAGGGCTGGGGTGAAAATTTTAAGACTTTCGCAAATATCGTCTATTTGGGCAATTTCGGACTCCTTTATTGGGATTGGATATTTATTTTTGACTCATGAAAAGAAAAGAGTTGGTTTCCGAGAACATTGCATCTATTTTTACGATTTTTAACTGTTTAAGTAGCAACAAAAAATATTTCAAACCAAAATTTTAATGGAGTTTCATTCCTTCTCTACTAAACGTATCTATTTTTGAAAAAATCAATATTTCACCTTAAAAATAATGAAACAAAATAGATTTGACCTATTCTGCTCTACATTTATTACATTTATATCCGTTTTAATTCTATTAATTTTTTGGAATACTACCAATTTTCATCAATTTTAATTTTATTCTTATTTTATAGATTATGAGCTTAAGAGTACAATTATATAAAAGGAAAGAATTATCGGAAAGAGAAATATTCGAAAGAATTATAATGAGAGATAGGTAAGGGAGAAATAAATGAACACAGGAATCGAATTGAAACGTTATAATGCGGTATAGAAATAGGTTTAACTCTTGAAGACACAATATAATAAAAAGTAATAAAATGGAATAGAAAAGTATAGGTTCTATTATAGGGGTTGCCCGTGCTTAATGGCAGTAAATGGATACAGGTATCTAAGGTCTGTAGGAAACGAATGATATTGAAAATGATGCTTTTAATGGAATGCCTACTTCCTCGAATGATTCGGAAAATTTGTGCTACTTGTTACATGAGGGGGGGGGGGGGGTCTTTTTTAAAATAGAAGAAGCTTATAACGTGTCTCCTAAGGGTTTAAATTTTTCTTGCATCTTCTTATCTATTCCTTTACACACGTCCGACACACTTTCTTGGTGGTGGGAGGGGGACCTGCAGTTTAAGGTGGGTTCCCAACCACCAAGAGCAACAGCCTTAAGTACTTCTAGAAACTTTTCCTCTAGAGGTACCGGTCCCACGACTCTCCGGAGATGAAGAACTCCCTTACTAGGCTAGTGTTCACCGCATGGGCCACCGAGGCTCTTCCAGAGTGCGAGGTGGGAATCAAACCCGCAAGCCGACAGAGTGGGTCAAAAGCCTACGCTTTAGCCCCCACGACCATCTTCCCACTTAGTTTTGACAATGTGACGCAATATTAAAAATAATAAATCCTACAGAAAATCCATAAATCCAAAATTATAGTAAATTGTAGTTCAGTAATCACAATAAAATATGGTACCAATATTATAAACAATTGAATATCAGTATAACTCTATTAGTATCTTGATTTCATCCCATCATTAGGTACACAAATACATCCAAATAAAGCATTTTTTAAAATTTTTGAAATGACGACTACCCCGAAAATGATTAAAATTTTTTATATGTGGCTTCTGTTTACAGATTAAACAGGAGCTTTGTTTACGTTTAACTTTTCGAAAAATAACCAGTAGAGAAAATTTTGCACGGAAGTTAAGAGTTTTATCTTTAAAACGAACTTCAGAAACACATTAAATAATTTGAGATTTGTTCTATTCATTACAAAAAAAACAATAAGCAATACCTGCTAACATATTGTTTTATTCTGATTGTCTAATTATAACATTAAAATTTTGCCTTAAGCTTAAAGTTCTATAAATTATCAATGATAATAATCAATAAAACTAAACAATAAAGTAACTGTATCGTTTTTTATACCATTTTAATTTAATTTCAATTTTAATCAGCTTTGAGTAATCTGTATACAGATTTTTTTCTTTAAGTGTAAGATCGCAGCTTTAATTGGAAGCAAATAAATAAATTAATAAGTTGATTTGAGTTTCATATTGTTATTTTATGTTAAAAAATGGAATTCTGAGTCTTTCTGATGTTTTATAATTTTGAAGCTGATCCATTTTGAAGATATTTACAATTTAAGAATCACAAAAATTTGTTTTGAATGATTATAGCTTGAATTCGTGAAATTTTAAATATTTTTGTGAAATGCGTCTATCTTGAAAATTTGCAATTGAAACTTCTGCAGCTTTTAATATTTGAAATTTAGAAAGATGTATAATACAAAGTTCTTAAATTTGGGTGATTTTGAAGATTATGAGGTAAGAGTTTTCAATTCTAAATTCTTGAAATTGAATAAATAAATAAATTGTTCAACGGTATGTAATTTCCAACTTCTTTTTAGAATAGTTTAATTTTGCGGATGTAAGTTGAAAAATTCTTAAATTTGGAAGATTCTCAATTAAATTTTTTTTATTTGTAAGGTAATAATGTAATTTTGGATGTTTTTTGGAAATATGTCGATAAATTTGAAGATTTACAATATATGTACAATTCTTCATTCCTTAATATTTGCAATTGATGCTTCTTGAATATTTAATATGTATAACAGAAAATCTTAAGTAGGAAAATTATATACATATATATAGTTTATGCCTACATGGTGAAGGAAATTTCGTATAATTTTCATTTGTTTTATACAGCTTTTGTATAAAATGAACAAAAATTTTTTATAAGATTTTCGACCGTGTATAATTTTCGGCCTGCGTTAATAGTAGCGGAAGAAATTATGTATAATTTTTATTTTTTATATACGAAAAATGTATGAAACAAGTGAAAATTATGTATAATATTCCACAATGCCACAATTCTTTAATTCAGTACCTGCATGCTAAACTTATTAATCTGGGGTTTGCAGTGTTAATTCTTCAATATTTATACTTATAGGGTTATCTAAGGGTTTTAGAAAACAAATAATTTTGAGAAGGACGCTTTCACTGGTGTGCCTGCTTCCCCCAATGATAACGATTTCAGAAATACTGTGAGTGAGAAGAGACAGTTCATTCTTCACGATAACATTTTTTTCTTGAGAATCTATTAGCACCTTAGTGATTTATTAGGATCAATGTGTAAGGCCGTTATCCCCTAAATCGCAGGAACCCTCAGGAAAGCTAGAGCGAAAGGAAGTGGCGTGATTAATGGTTGGAATTTTTGTTTTCGGTATTTATTTACTTTTTTCAACGAAGCGACGTGGTACCGCCATCGGATAGCTGGCATTCTTTTACTATCGTAGTGCGATCCCTCACCCTCAGCAGTGAGCTATTTACGCCGAAAAATGGCTATCCGATCCTCATCTAATCTTGTAATTTGTGCGGATTTCTCTAAGCATCGATCGTGCTTCTCACCCTTCCTTTTGGATTCCATCGCTCTCACCTTCCTTTTTTCTCTCTTCTCTCATGTTCTGTGAGCTAGGGATAGATATTTCACCATATTTTATTACTGGCATAAGATGTAGCTTTCATTTTTTTTAGTTTAAAAGTTATCATGATAGACAGATGATTAGCTGTTGATTATCTCTATTAATTCATCAATTCGCGAGAATTAATTTATCAACTCATCCAAAGAAAGGAGAATTTTTTTCTTGAAGGAAATATTTGTTCATATTGATTAATCATATTTTTCTAACTAAACAGTTATGACCTTTTGAATAGATCGAATCGCTTAATGCTTCTCGTTCGATCATCGAAGTACATGCATTTTTAATCAAAAGTATTGGAAGATGTTATGCGTGATTGCCAAAAAGTTAATTATTTCAAGTTCTAGTCACTTTCCACATTTCCTTTTCATAATCGATTTAGTCTACAATTACTTCAGTAAAGACCGTATATGAAAGTGGGACGATGGTCGTGGGGGCTAAAGCATAGGCTGTGGACCCACTCCGTCGGCTTGTGGGTTCGATTCCCGCCTCGCACTCTGGAAGAGCCTCGGTGGCCCATGCGGTGAACACTATCCTAGCAAGGGAGTTGTTCACCTCCGGAGAGTCGTGGGACCGGTCCCTCTAGAGAAAAAGGTTCTCTAAGTACTTAAGGCTGTTGCTCTTGGTGGTACGGAACCCACCTTAAACTGTAGGTCCCCCTCCCACCACCAAGTGCGTGGGGGGTGAATAGAGGAATAGGGAAGAAGGTGCAAGAAAAATGTAAACCCTTAGGGGACACATTAGAAGCTTTCATTCCAAGTCCGTACATGAGAGCACAATCTTATAAAATACCTTCTCTTACATTATTTTACTATTTTTCGAAAATGTATTACATGTTAGAATACGTAACGAAATATTTCGCCAACCGTTTATCCTACCCCATCGTAACAGGACCATAACATCTTCTATTGAAACATTACTCCCCCTGAAAGCATTACGCAGTATATGGACGATCGCATAACACTTATATTCAGTTAAAAAAAGATGAAAATCAATATCAGAGTTTATTATTTTTACTCCGAGGATTTTAAAAATCAGTTTAAATTCTGTTTCAAAATGTTTTGTGTGGTCACGTTGCATTGATATTTTAGGGTACATCTCGAAAATATCAACTCGCGAAGATTTCAGTATTAGTTAAAAATTGTTTTATCAACGTTGATTTCAATTTCGGAAATTGTTGCATTTTCTAAAATCTTATTCCCTAAGATGGTCAACTGTTTGAAAATTATCCATGTATGTTACAACCCCTGTAGAAATGTCCCCATCTTTCCCTACTTGACGTTGGGTTCTAATGGGGCCCCTATTAGAATATCTATTCTGGAAAAAACTTCTGGGGGCCCTGTCAGATTCTAGTCAAGAATTCCCTGCTTCATAAAGGGGTGGCAAATCTATCTGTATCTACGGGGGCCCCGACCAGAGAATTCCTACAATCGTATATGCCAAAAATATTAATTTTGAGGTTATACTTAAAGATTTGAATGTTTAATTGTGAATATACTTTAGTGTTGTGTTTTACAATTATTTTTCTCCGCGATGGAAGAGAAAA
>JAWWLR010000092.1:75308231-75320019 GCA_035041075.1 Acraspis erinacei | reverse complement strand
GAAGAACTACCATAGAAGAAAAAGAAGGGGTAGAAGTGACGTGTGTCGCCGAAGGGCTCTATCCTCAACCAACCCTCGACTTTTTTGTTGAGTAAGTATATGTGTGTTGCTGAAGCTCAGATTTGAAAAGGGGTTAAGTTTCTTGCTATTTTTCTACAGTAAGGTAAATAAAAGAATATAATGACAAGAGAAGCGGATTTCACAGAGTTTGCATTATGTAGAAGTGTATAAAAAGTGAGACTGTTTAACGTGTCTGCGATAATAGACAATTAAAAATTTAAAGGCAGCCAATTTTGTATGAATCATGTAACTAGTGCTTAATATTTCAAACGATAGGTCACGTTCCAACAAATAAATTATATTATTCCATGACAGTTATATATAATGGGTTGGTTAATTGGTCAACCGAAATGATTCAAAAAGTTCTGTAAGTTTAAATGGCAAATGTAAATAATAATTCATATTTATGAATCTTTGCTGATTATAAATTATATTATTCCTATATAATGACCTATTTATCAACTTTCCATATAACCAATTGATTATATATTTGGATCAAAAAATCTTTGTTATACCTGCTAATAAGCATCCATGGACCTACTCACTGACAGTCTAGCTATTACTGACAAGAAAGGTCAAGTAAAGCTTAACGAATATTTTTCTATACCTAAGTCCATCGATGTAACTTGCTACACAATATAAATGTTTAATTACAGTATTCATAGATAAACGTTTATTTTTCAGACAGCTGGCCTTACAAAATTGTCTTGCTTACACTTCCATTTTTATAGAATATTCTTACAATTACCTTTTAAAAATAACATCCATCCACATATTATCTCTAATCCGCTTGCTTTTATGACCTTGCCTTCCTCGCTTCGCCTCGCGTCGCACGCATGTCGCTACTTTCTCGCTTTGACTCTCATTGACGGCCTCTGCCTCCATGGCTAATCCCTAATCCTTATCTGCTATTTACAATCCGTGCGATTTTCTGACATCTACGTCCTCTCCTGTATACAATCTTTCCTTCTCCATTCCTCTTCCTCCTTCGATCTCTTCTTCTCCATTTTACCCAACATCCCCTTCATCCATGCAACTTCCCTTTGTTCCCCATTTCATGCAACAATACATGCATGCTTATACGCTTACCCCACTATTTTCCACCTCTTTACACTCCTCCAACCAGTGCTCCACTTTTACTTTATTCATAATTAGAGTATTTTTTTTAAGTGTGCCATTTCAAAAATTCAAATTTTTCTGATCTAATTCAAAGTTAGGTTAAGTCTTGTGCTACTGGATAACAATTAATATAATTTTTGTATTATTTTGATAATTATTTACCCAGAGAGGAGGAGCGAAAAATTTGGGATTTTCGTAGATATCGTATATTTTAGCATTAATTTTCTCTTCTAATGGGAATAAATAAAATTTCGCCTTCAAATATAACAGTCAAAAACAAATTTTACTTTTTTGGAAATAAGATGAATAGCTTTAATTAGAATTAATAAATGATTAGAGTATGAACCAGAAAAATTCTGAATTTGTAATTTCCTGTTGCAGTGGTGATTTGCAAGAATATTCTACAAAACCTGATGTTACAATGAAAGCAGGATCTCCATATTATAACATTTTGGCAAGAATAGACCTTGAAAATGAGGATTTACAAGAGCTCGCGATTATCAGGTGCACACTCAGCATATCAAAAGCAAATTATAACGTCTCTCGAGAATCGATCTACCAACCTGGTTAGTATCAATTTAGAATACATTTTTAATTAGTTAGATTATATTTCTTTATTAAACATAACAAAAAATTTACCATTCCAACTCTAGTCGGCCAAAATAAAAATTTTGGTTATAATTAAATGGAAATGAAATGGAAATGAACATTCCTTATTTAACTAATGTCTTTGCTCCCATAACAGTTTTTCTATTTTGATCCCTTCGATTTACAGCTTACATTTACCACCTTCATCAGTCGAAAATTCAATTTGGCATTTTATCACTCTAAATCGCCCGGAAAAGTGAACATAATTTACCAAATATTTTACCATCAAATTGATCTATTTAACAAAAGAATATTTAATTGGGATTCAGCAGCGTAAATGCAAAGTGCTCCTAGCTCAAAAACATTGCGAAATAAATTCAGAACAATCATCAACCTTCCAAGCCATTCAAATTTACAAGATTAGTAGAAGCTTTTTTTATGTATACTGGCTGATAAGGTTTACTATATCATTCCATTTTCACAAAGGTTTATATTATGCTTTAGTTTCATTTATATGCAGCGGAATGAAGCAGCATAAAATCAATCAAATCAAGCTACAAATTATTTACGCTTTTCGAAGATTCGAAATTTCGGTGGGAAAATATAGGATTTCCTTGAAGATAATCTTCCTTGTTTTTCCATCGTGACGTAATACCGCCAGAAAATGGATAAACAATGGCTTTTAAAAAAATGTCTCTTTAAGTATCGGAAAATAGTAAAAAATTTACGGTGGATTTGGTATCGACAGCCATTAATGAAATAGTAAAATTTCTGGTAGTAAAATAAGAATGTTCATTTACATTATACTTTTAAAATTCTCACCAATAAGAGATATTGACAAAAACCAATTTTATTACGCAGAATAAATTTCTCCTTTTGCGAAGCTTAATGTCCGCATGAATTATTATATTTCTGGTTTAGGAGACTCATTTGCAAGTATAAAGTGTTTTCATTTATTTTTTATAAAAACATAATAGATTTTAGATAATTTAGTATCCAGCAATATCGTTTTGTAAAGTTTTATGGGCAAGATGATAGACAGAGATGGTAGAAAATAATTTCTGAGTACTTCATTGAAGCGAAAAATATTATGAAAATGTATGAAGCAAATAAAAAGCTGTGAGCTTTTTCCACTCTCGCAAGCGAAGAATATGAAATATATTTTCACTGTATTGAGTCTTTGAACTCATATGATATGAATCTCTTTTATTCTATTATGCGACCGCTTTCTCAATGCTCTTAACTTACATTCGCTGCTGGAAATCGTATTATTTTTTAATAGTAACATTTAATTTGATTTTATACGCTTAGCTTTTGACGGAAATGGTTAGAAAAATTTTCTAGAACTAACTAGCATTAACCCTCCCAAACAAAATACATTTCTTTCCATCATGCCTAAAAACTGCTATGAGTTCCTTACAAAATATTCCGTTCATTGATGTAACTCGCAGGCAATTAATTTCTCATTTAATTTCAGGAGTCTTAGTTTTCTATTTTAATGCAAGTGATTAAATGTTAGATTTGCTTATAATTTTAAACTGTATTAATAATTTTGGTGTAGGGTGGGTCACACTGGTGCACGTGTTTTGATTCTTTAAACGGTTTAAATAGTTTACAGAAAGTTCCCATGCGAAGCACCAGACACTAATATTTCATGCTTTAAGTTTCTCAATATGAAACAGCTATTCTAATAGGAAAAATATTTTCATAACAGAGGCAGGATTTTTGCCGTTTTTCATAGCGTGCGGGAAGTACCGATTTTTGAGCGCTCTGTCGTGAGTGGCAGTAGAAGCTCGTTTTTGCTCTATCGGAAAAAACAGTGGATTCTTTTTTCCGCTCTCGTGACACCGTTCGAAAGTTTATATTTTTGAGCCACCTGACACGCATTATAAAACGGTCAAACTCATACCACTGTCAAATATTCCAATTTGTGCGTATTATACTATGATGCATAGAAGCCCCACATACGGATAGGAACGTCACAGAACAAATTACAGAATTTTGACAATTCTTGTAAAGATAAATTATAATATTTTTTATTTCATCAATAAGAAACTTTCAAATAATTGTAGTAATTTATTTTATATTTCGATTAAATATTTTTTACGTTCCGTTCATTCTTTATTAGAATAAGGGATATTAATATTTGTTGAAACTCGTCATCAAACGTAACGAAAATTTTATTTATTTCCAATTCACGAAAATTGGTTAACAACAAAAAGTACATTACACATGCAGTACCATCCGAAAATATTAGACAGCCTGTTGTTTAAACATTGTAATTTTTGAGTGCTACTAATTTTGATGGAACAGAAGTCACATTTTCCAGATATTGTATGCCTGAGTTACAAAATATTTTAAAAACTAAAAACTATGAAGAATAAACTATTAGAAATTTATAACTTATAAGAATTAAAGTTTTGTAAGTAAAAAGTGATGTACTTTTCATAGCAAAACGAAGTGAATATTGAAACTTTCTTCAGCATAAATGGTTGATTATGTGTAAGGATAAACGTAAGTTAAAATTTTGGACACAACCTTTTATACTTAGCGTCAATAAAAGTACTTTTCTTGACCTTGGGCGCCGAATGATGTCTATAGCCTGACCTTTCACAACTTCGCTGGTTCCTTTGCGAGTACATTTTTGGTTTCTATTTTATTTTCGAATTTTGAAACTGTTGATCACGTGAATAGTGAATTCTTTAGAAAGTTTTCAAACCCAAATCTTATCGTTGTTAATGGTCAGTACGTTGACATCATTAATCGGCAAATGAGTAACCCAAGAGAGTATAAGAATCTAAAACTAAAAAAAGCAAGGCATTTATTTGTCATGGATATGAATTTCACAGTGTGGGTAAAGTAATAGTTTTAAAAGTGTACAATTGAGGAAATCTTCAAAATTTTCAAATTGAAATTTTCAAACCTTAACCAATAAAAAGTATACATCACGGAAAAAAGAGTAAATCAGAAAAGTTAAATTCTTTCAAACTGAAAGTTTTTCATGACTGCCAAATTAGACGAAATTCCACTTTAAAATCTTCTTAATTAAATAAATTAAAATATCAAGTTCTACAATTGGAAATTAAAAGCATCAAAAATAAAACATTTTCAGGAAAATATCTCATTTAAAAAATGTTTATTATGAAACTTTAAAAATGGAAAACATGAAATTTTGGGATTCTTTATGTTGAGGAAATGATCTGCTATTTTTACACTCTTCTTAGCACATTTTTCTTAGCAGTGACTAGTTTGTCAAGATCATAAGCAGAGAAAATCTGCTGAAAATCAATTTTTTCTCGGCAGAAAAGTACAGAATCGCAAGTGTCTTCTACTGAAAGTTCCAGTAGTATTTCTACTGAGAAATCAGTGAAACACGACTGATTTAACTGGATTTTCACTGATTGAAAAATGTGTCCCTGTTTGGCAGTGAATTGCTTTGACGTAAATTTTGAAAGTCTGTGTATGCAAACAAAAAGAACTGGCGACCTTATATTTTCCGACAGTACTGTACACTATCGGAAAACACTTTTGACCGCGATTTTCCGCAGTTATAATTTTTTTTTGTTTTTTTACCGTATGTGGTGTTTGTTGTGCAGGAACGCCCACAACCACTACCACTGCTACAACGAAGCTGCTGAGAAAAATGGAGATCCAGGCGCTAGACAAGTCAGAACCAGACTTTGGCTATGGTGGTGGTAAGACTGAAATATTGCAACCCTGAACCCAGAACCCTGTCCGTAATTTACCAATCACCACCATGAGCCACCTGCATTTCCGAGGCACTGCTCTTCGTTTAGAAACTTTAAGATCGGTAGCAGAACTTCATATACTATGCAAGGAATTCCAATTTCGAAGTTCTTATATCCCAAAGCTCAACTTTCCCAGGCTTAAGAGGTTACATCACTTTAAAATAACTTTTATAGTACCAATTCCCCTTGAAATAGTGGCCACACTCAATACTTTAATGTCGTAAGCCTCTTGGAGAGATTTCTCAATTAATAATTCTTAACAATTTGTATGCTAACCTGTTAAAATCTTTGATCAATATTATCTTTTTTTCCTCGACGATTAGAAAATAATTCATCTTTTGCTTGACATAATTTAAAAAATCTTTTGAATTAAATTAAATTAAAAAGAAATCTGCTACCGATTCTGTAAAAGTTTCGAAACGTTTTAAAAGATAGAAGTCTGTCACAAAACTCTTGCATACATTTCTGAGAATGATAAATTATAAAATATAAATAGAATTTTTTAAATCTTGTACGCCAGGGTTGTGCCATGACTTCAACGAAAGAAAATTGTGGCCGCACCTGCACGCACCCGCGTGTTTGACAAATTCGTGGCACTCTTTCTTTGCACTCTTTACTTACGTCAGTTCACGTCTATTGTTATTATTATCATTTCCAAACCTGCACATGTTTCTTTGAATTACTCAAACACTTTTCCAAAATTTAATGAAACACTATGCGCCTTACTGTATATTTTCTGTTAAACTTTCTGTTCTTCAATGTTGTATTTATTATATTTGCACGTTCTGCATACCTCAAAGCATTTTATCGCACATGAATGCATTTTTTACTGCTATGCCTTTGAATTTTTTGTAAACTAACCACTGCATGTTATCTTTGCAAGCGATTGAATTTTTAATTTTATTCAAGCATGTAGTATAAAGTTATGCAATTAGGAATAAGAAATGCAGGAGAAATAAAAATGAGATAAATATGAATATAGTAAGAAATAAGAGAAATTCAAATGATGAAAAAAATTAAGAAACTAGAAAGAAAGAAAGATGGAAAATGAATTCGGGAAATGCGAAATGATTTTAAGTTACTTGAAGAAAGTTATATGTGTAAGTTGGATGGTTAGAAACACAAAAACTCATGGGGTATACTTTGATCTAGAATTTGTGCCAAAGTGATGTGCAGCAGAGTAATACGCATTGGATTAAAATAATTCAGATTTAGTATCAAAATTATTTCCAGTTGAAAGAAAACATCAGGACTAGGACTCGCGCCACTATTGCCCATTTTTTGCACTTTTTTTAAATAATCCAACTGTGTTTAAATTATTTGGAAAAAAGATACTAATACTACTATTTTCCAAAATTTCTTGCTAATGAAACTTTTTTTCAGGTTTCCTTTAAAGATATTTCCAAAGTTCTTCGACACATTGTCCAAAATAACACATCTGCTATCTAAAACATAAAAATATCAAAAGATATATATGTTTTGAAAATGCAAAATATTTCAAGGGATTTCAATTGATTTTGTGGATTTTAAAGAATTTTATAGAGTTTCATAGGGCTTAGAGAGTTTTAAATGATTCTAAAGGTTTTCAGAGAATTACAAACCTGTTAAGAAGTTTCATTTTTTTCAGAGGATTTTAACGTTTCTACAGTGTCTGAAGAAATTATAAGAGATGTTAGGAATCTAAAAATATTTTACGAGATTTCAAAGTATTTTAAGGAATTTGTAGGGAGTTTACTAGACCTACGTGAATTTGTAGAATCTCCAAGGTTTTTAAATATTTAAAAAAATTTCAATGGATGACCAACGAGTTGAAAGATCTGAGGGTATATCAGAAGAAAAATTTCTGTAGAATTTAAAGGCTTTTTGTACATTTCAGTTGATCTCTACGGATTTCGAAGGTTTCAAGTAACTGAAAGCTTTCAGGATACTTTTACAGATTTATCAGATCTTATAAGATTTTACGGAATTTTAATGGATTTCAAAAATTTCATAATTCTTTAAAGAAGTTTGAAAAATGATTACAGATATCAAGATATTTTATGGGTTTCTACTAGATTTTTGTTACTTTTTATTTCACAAGATTTAACGGATTTTATAAATTTGAAGGAATTTGAAAGGATTTTCAAATTCAAAATTTAATAACATTTCAAAATTATGAAGATTTTTCACAGAATTTGATAGGAATTCAAAGCAATTGAAGGGATTTAAAAAATTTGTCCAAGATGTCTATGATATTTAAAAGATCTTTAGTGATTTCAATAAATTTTTAAGAGAAATTTAGTAAATAAATGAAATTTCCAGGCGAATTTCAAAGCTTCTTGGGCATTTCAAGGGATTCAAGAGAACTTAATATTTAAGAAATGTCATGAAACTATTCTGCTACTATTTTTCAAAATTTCGGCTATACTGTTGACTCTATTTTGCATTTCTCAAATGACTAAGAGACCTGAAAAATTGAAATTGGTACGTTAAGTAGGTCAGACCTCTACTTTTGTGAATTATTTTCGTATTTCTGTCTGCTTGCTCATTGTAAAATATATGCACAAATTTTAGAGCTTGTCCCGTTCAAGGTTTTAGAACTTTTTTTTATGAGATAGCTCTTTTGGAATATTCTTTACCTAACAAGGTCTTTGGTGTGATCTTAAAAAAAATATGACTGTCGGTTTCTGAAATCGTGAATTTCGTTTTGTAGATTTTTTTATTTTTGAAACTGGATCATTTCGATGTTAAATGTATAATTGAAATGAGCTGCAGAAATTTTAGTATCTCAGGATTCACTGCAAAGTGTCGTAAATTATTTACACCTCCCAGGAAGTGGTGAAATGAAAGTGGTGAATTGTAATTTACCGAACTACAATCACTTCAATTGTAAAGCCTTTGACTTTGTTTTCCGTCATCAAGTTCTACTTTTGTCCGAGCTTCTCTTTAGGATTCTGGTGACTGGCTGATATTCTGTTCCTAACTTTCCTACCCTAACTGAAATTTGGTGGCTCTCACGAGACTAATACAAAGTGACCTCGCAGGTTGAATCTGCGTAACCGAAAATTCACATACCATTTTCCTACGAAAACTATAGAGGAAACTACGGTTTCTATAGTACTTTAAATTATTTTGCAGGTTGAGCATATTACCTGCTGAAACTGATTGAAATCACTAAAATTTAATTATTTTATCTTCAGATTTTCACTAAAAACTAAAGACCTTAAACCAATAAGTAAGTGAGAAATTATTCTTTACTTTGGAAGTAAATTTAATTTCTAAAAAATAATTACTTTGATAAATACCTGGAATATGAAAAGAAGAACGTTTTCGCGCATGGCGTGCAGTGGCCTTGATCTTAAGTCCAGGGCATTTAAATGTAAACAGTCATGGTCGCATAAATAATTACTGCTGGATTTGGATGCATGGCACAACCTGATGCAGAATATACGCTGAGATAGCGGCCGTCATGTTGTTTGTCACGCTTGACTGAGCACAGCGTCTCTTTCAGTTCCGAGCTACCCGCATCTAAACATGGGGAAGTCATCAATTCTAGGAATATCGTAAAGCTGTGGTTTCTAATTCCAGGTTCCAGCGTACAAAAAATCTTGAATTTTTGGATAGCATTTCAAAATAGTTGTTTCGAATATTTAAAAAAATCCAATTTACTCAAGCGTGGAATCATATTTTTGTACAAATACCTTTGGTGTTGAAGTATTTTACTCGTATATACATTTTTCATTGCTGGACGGAAAAGAATACACACTCCGAGTGATTTATTCTTAACTTGTCAGCACGTACGTTATGATATTTTCAACATTTCATTACAAAAGCGACCTCGCTCTGAAATATTTATTTTTCTAAACAAAAATTCTGCCAATGTGAAAAAAAGTTTTTAAAAAGCTTATTTGTAGAATTTAAATATAATTATTATAACAAAATATCAAACAGGAAAACTACAACGACATGTTTTTTTTTAGAGAGAATATATTTAAAATACATATTATCTGTAAATGTTACTGAGCCAAGCTTATCCGTCTGTGATTATTTAGAAGTTATGGCAGGTGAGTTGGATGCATATATGTATATGTTAATAGAGTTTGGCATATTTCAAGACCAGTCTCTGGGGCCCTGTCCGGGTATCCGCATTTTTTATTCTGATGAATTTCCTAGAGAGATTATTTCGAAATACACTTTAGAAATATTCTACTCTTCTGGAAAATTACTGACCCCTTACGCTGGCTTTCAGATAAATTTATTTATTTAAAAAAATCAGATACATAAATATGTCGTTTTATGTTCTAAAATTTTCAAGAGTATTTTCGATTCTTCCATAATAATATTGTTGAAAATCTGAAAATTCGAAAATACTCTAAAACATCCCTAATTTCATAATAATCTAGAACATTCTCAAAAACTTAAGATTTCAGACTTTATCTATAACATTCCAGAACATTCAAGAATATCGTTAAATTTTTCAGAACATTTAAAACCTTATGTTGGCATGCAAAAGACTGAATTCTAGAAAATTTTTAATAAATTTCAGAATACTGAAGAAATTTAAAGTAAATTTGATATTATATCGCATACAATTTGGAGCACATTTTCCCTACGATGTAAATAAGGCTGTTCTGTGTCAATTAGTCTAGAGCTCACAATTTTTATCCAATTTATACATTTCCTGAAACTCAATTTTAAATAAATTTCAAACGATTTTTGTGAGTCGATCCTTTATTTTCCTTCTATTAATTTTCTATGCATTCAAAAAGTTGACATTAAATGTTTTTTTAATCATCTCTTTTTGGCTGCTACTGATATTTATGTAACACTTCATGGCAATAAGTGAAGACAGTGCTTAAAAATAATATTCAGTGTGTTACACAATTGTTTAAAATATGTTTTATTTTATATTAACAAATTAATGAGTGTTCATGCTACTAAAAATTTAAAATACATTGAGACTGTATTCTCCAATTTTTTATACGGGATGTTCGTAAAATCAATGCTTAGTTACCATTTTTTAAAAGGTGAAAATAATTCTCGATGCTATAAACAAATTTAATAAACTTCAAGGCGAAAAACACTCATTTTTCAAATTTTACAGACATATTTCATTTTTTCAACGAAATTAGCTTTAAATTACTTAAGACATCATTTCCTTCTGATACTACTACTTATCAACAGGTAGATGTTGATTTTTATTATCATATCGACTGACAATGATTAAGAAAGGACAATACTTCTTAGAAGACTTTTTCATGCAACAATAGTTATTATATTATTACATTTTTATAAACAAGTACAGACTTTGTCAATTTGAAACCAGGACCTTTTTTCAACGGAAATCACTCCGAGTAACTTTGCCATATACCTTTCTTATGTGATTTTATCAATAAGCTCCAGTTATTTTTTTAGAAGCAATTGCATAAAAAAATTTGCGATTTCATAATTTTTGAAAAGTGAGTAACGTTTCTATAAAAAATTTAAATTTCAATAGCTATGATCAGTTTAGTTGCAATGATTGCGGATGTGGCGATCTTTCAATTTTTACTCTTTTTTTGTATTATTTCATAAAGTTTATAAATGAACAACATATTTTGTAACCTGACGAAGTCTCCTAATAAGTAGCGTCGTTTCTGAGTCATTGGCAGTAGATTAAAAAAATGACATGTACTTTTTAAAAAGCAGCTAATTTGAGGATTTTCTTGTAACATTGTTTAAAAAATAAACAATTATTATTTTTACTAATCAGCATCCCGGAAGGATTTTTTGCAGCATTTAAAAATTTATCAGGTCCATAAAAGCTGTCTATTGGTTGAAAATTGATTAAAACATGGTTTTTGATCATAAACCTTTAATTAAATAAAGAACAAATATTGTTGCCTGACAAAGTCTCCCAATGATCAAGGTCCGTTTTGAGTCACTAGCAGCAGATTTCGTAAGAAAATGTAACATCCATTTGTTTAAAAGAAGTCAATTTGTGAATTTATTTATAAATTTATATATAAAATAAACCATTATTATTGATTAATAAAGTATCCTAAGGGAAGAATTTTCCGAAGTGTTTTAATATAGATTTAATTGAAAAACCGATATCTTTGGTTGAATGTTGACGAAAAATTGTGTTTCCTATACAAATTATTTAATCAATTAACCATTTTTTATTTTGCCAAACGAACAAAGTCTTTATAACGCAAGATTTCTACAATATGTACAGTGGTGTGCAAACGTTTGGGTCCACATTGTTTTTCTGAAGTATTTCCTAAAAGGCTAACTTAAGAAAAGATCTATGT
>JAWWLR010000092.1:75295124-75307325 GCA_035041075.1 Acraspis erinacei | reverse complement strand
GCCGAACAATTCGGTAATATTATATATTACCTCTATTCTCTAGTAATACATACTGTAAGATATGTAAAATCCACTGAACCGAGATGAAAATAGTGGTTGAGTGGACATTTCCGAAGGATCGGTACATTCTACCGATCCAAATGGTTTGCTTAGCTCGCCCCTAAAGTCGTAAAAACGCAATCTATCCGCACGGACCACCGGGTTAATTCACGGCGCTATCGCCAATGGATGGATTGCATGGCCCAAAGAACATTCCGTTTTGACATTTCTGTGATAGTCGTGACATTACACCATATTTCCAATTAGCAAGGAAGGGGTTTTATAAAAATGACCAAATTTTAGATGTCATAACTTCTTCACAGATCGCTTACGCTTGAGAATTTATTGGACCATGACGATTTTGTGTTCCGTAACTGTTTCAGCTGACTTCTATGGATAAAAGGTGAATCCGAGAGCTTTTGTTGTGTGCCGCGATGGCATGGGCGCGTATTTAGAAGTCGTTCTCGAGGTCGCCACCTCTTAGTTACAAATGCATTTTGGAATTATTTTATAGATAGCAACTCGTGTAATAGTGTAGTGCTTAAGACAATTGACTTGCATGCTTAGGCTTATGCGTTCGAATCACCCCATTTTATGCGAAATTTTAATTGTATTATAAGCATTGTAACTTACAAAGACCGATTAATTATAAGTATATCCGAAAATATATATAAGAATTAACCGTGCGCTTATTTATTAATTATTTTTGGCAATACTTTTTCACAAGTTATATTGATGTCTAAACTATTGTCTATACTGTGAACAAAAGTCAGATTTCTTTATATTATTCGTTAAAGTGACATGTTAATTCGTAATTGCAGCATCGAGGAACTGTGCAGAATAGCGACTGGATCGGTAAAACCTACTGATCCGCAGGTCAACACCATATAAGAATTGGTAATAGTCGTATTTAGTTGCCTATAATTGTAACGTTTACTGAACTGCCGTGTTGTCCACATACGTACTTGGAAGATCGGTAGATATAACTTGGTTTTCAGTAAAATATAAGGTTCTTTTTTCTGCGTGTATCCCGAAGGCGATTCCTACATTTAGACATAAAGACCAGTGGAAGAAGTTAATTGTTGCGATTGTAACGAACGGGAATGACTACACGTACATGCGAGGCACGTTCCCGCTTGCATTACCGAGTGATTTACCAAACCTAGCGTGCCGTCATAGTACTATAGTAGGTACAGAGGAAACGTAGGACCGGAAACTGTGTCTCGCATGACAAAGAATCTGTCTGATTAGTTTTGTATTGAATGTTCTCTCTAGCTGGAATTTAACTGGAATGTCTTGACTAGGTTCGTATTAAGTCTTCTCTACGGACCTGATTGATCTAAAGCAATATTCTTTGTAATTCTTTCTTTGCTGATAAACTCTACCTGTGAATTTTATGTAAATTGAGATTTAGGGTTTTGTAGCCCCGGGCTAAAAACCGTACAGTTTTAGTCGGATCTCCATGCGTCCGTGCGTATATCCCTAATATTTGTTCCCTTGCAGCCCTCTATCCCATTAGCCCCTCCATTTTCATGAGACTCGACCTATCCCTTGTGACACAACTCATCCCACCTAATGTAACCTAACCCACAGGACCCTACCTATTTAATAAAACCTTACCTTATTTTATTAACTTTAATCAAACTGTTGGGATCAAAAATATCCCCTGACCCCCCTACCCCAACCTCTATTCCTTTGGACCGCCGAATTCTAGGGGACTCCAACCAATCTCTCAAGAACCCTCTTTTCACTCGGAACCCCATTATCTCTTGGGGACACCACCATTTCCACAGGATGCCACATCCGGAGAGAGCTCCAACCTTTTTATTGAGGCCGATCCTATCCCTTCGGACCCCCGTCATCCTTTTTCTCTATTTCTCAGGACCCCATATACCTCAGGACGCCTCTTGTTCCTTTGGAACTTTTCTTATCGCATCAGGCGGAACCCCATCTATCCCTCAGGACCTCCTTCTTATCAAACAGGGCTACACCGATTCCTCAGGACCTATTTATATCCTGGAAATCGGTAGCGACATAAATAAAATACTACAAAATAGAATGCCTTGTTTGGACACGGATTGTGTCTGGAAGTATAAAATTACCAAATATAAGAAGTAAAAATTGTAAATACTTTATTTAAAAAGACTGTGTCCAGTCCTCCTGAAAAATTGAGGGAGTTGTAAAAGGACATAGACTAGTCTAGTCATCCTTTCTTGCACGTGAATATTGCCTCTTGGCTAATTTTTTTCATGGAAGCATTGAAAACGGATAGTTTCGGCGATGATGAAGTTCCAGTTTTCAAGTGTACGCCATCAAACATCATAGTTGTTCGATATGAGTCAAGCTTGGCCAAAATGTTTTCCTATTTGATAGTAGATTGTGAAACAAAATTTTTCATTTGGATAAATATTTACCAAGACGAAAGAAGAGAAAATTTTTAGATTTTTGTAAAAATCGTGAACTTCTGCGATCTTTAATTCTACTAGGGGCAACAAAATTGTCCCTTAGAGTTTCGATAGATATTTTAGCCTCCTTCTATTCATCATAAGCGGTTTCTTTAAACAAAAGTTTGACGTTGGAAATAAAGGTCAAAAACAAATTTCACATTTTTAGGAAAAGCTACACTTTTTTACCTTGAAATAAAGATTAGGCTTTTCTTTTTAAGAACCTTGACATTGATAAGCGGGATTTTCATTTTAGTTGGTCCAGAATAAGCGATAAGTTGATTTTGAGATTATAGCATAATTTTTGACAATTTGTAACTCTTTTAATAGCAAAAAAAGTTGTCTATTATATTTTCCAATAGGATTTTTACACTGTTTCCATTAGTCGCAACTGTTTTTTTAAAAAATAAATATTTGATCTTCAAAAAAGGATGACAAAAGTAAACTAGACTTTTATTATTAACGGAATTTTTTTAATTTACAGAGCACGTAAAATTTCTTTTTGTGAATAAAAGAGTCAAATTTTACTTTTTAATGTAAATATTCTTTTTAAAAAACAGAATTTCTTTCTAGCACGAAAAAGTTCAAAAAGATCTACCGGCATGGGGTGGAAATTCTTTTTATAGATATGAATAGAGTTTTTAACCAGCAAGGGTGTATTTTCAAAAACAACTCGACGTTCATTTTCATAAAAAAATAAAAATGCACCTATTAACCTCTAAGCTCTTAAAGGGAAAAACATAAGCTTTCTTTTGATGCAAATTAATATATATTGTGTGTTCGAAAATATTTTAATGCATATAAATAATAAATTGAAGGGAAGAAATTACAGGGCCTTAATTTTTAACTTTTTTTCAGCTTTTTTTTTAATTTAATAACTTTGTTATTAAGGATTTATGTCCTATTTTTATTTAGAATATTACGGAAAGCTAATCGGAGCAAAGTCCATCGACTTTTCCATTAGATTATTGGATGCGCGTGTAGCGCTATCTATTATTTCACAATGTTTATTACGCCGAACCATTCAACTACACAAAAAATTCAGTTATTCGGTTTTAAATCGTTCCGCTAGAAAGAATGTATGCTTCTTCTATAAAATGAGGCTGCCTGGATGCACCGTTTAGCTTTTCCTACTTCCATTTAAAACTTGAATAAGTTAAGAACTGAAATATTTTCATTTGAGAAACTGAAAATGTTGATTGTAACATTAAAAATAATGTTAAATCATGATTTAACTATATTACCCCTTGTTCTATATGTCATAAATGAAACTTTCTAGTCTCTTCTTTTATCAAAAGAAGACTCAACAGGAAGAATGGTGCAAAATACGAAAGTTAAGTCAACCTGTTTACTGAATGACTAAGTATTGTTTCTACACTGTTAGGTACTTTTCGCTGGCGAGGTAAATAGTTTTATTGCGAATCGACATTAATGGTTTTCCGAGGGCGGCTTCGATCAAGTGAAAAGTTAACGGGACTCTTGCTCACTAGTCGAAAGCTCGCCGGGTTTTCTGCTAATGTAATTTCTTGTTTTTATACATCCCCTTCTTCACTCGACCTTTTTCAACTCAAGTGTAACTGAATCCCTCGCCTTTGCTTGTCCGTATTGAACGAATCCGCCCACCCTCGACATCAACCACCCCCGCGTTGCCTTTTCCACTCCCTGTTTTTCGCCCTCACTCCATCGACATTCAACTTTCAACAGAAGTCGAGACGCAAACGCTTCATGATTTTCTTATCATTTTGCGAAGGCTGCTACCACTTTTGCGAATGAAAGTTTTCTGTATTGCTGCGAACGGTTTCTCATGTCCTGCGAAAGGAATGGTATCCAGCCGCTGAAAAAGTGAAGAATGGACCATTGTAAGTCTGTAGACATTTATTTTGCATACTTCAGTGAAACCACATGGCAGTCGATGCGTTGTGTTGACCATCTTTTGTTTTCTGAACAACGGACGCTTCAGCTGATATGTTTTCCCCTTCGAAACGACTTTTCAAGCTTCTGTCATCAGAGGAAAAAGTTGTAGATAATTTTACTTCTAGAAAGTACAAAACAGTGCTTAAATATGTTGAAGTAATGGTAACATGAAAGTCAGGCTAAACTACTACATTCCTATCCTGGTAGTGTATTTAGAGATATTCTTGTGCACTGTTTCAGAGCTGGTGTTTTTCTGGAAAACACGGAACAAAGTTTAGAGCGATTATGCTTTGTTCCATGTTATGATAGAATATTTAAGTGGTAACTAAATTTATTAAAAACTGTTAGGTACATTATTTTTTTTAATGGACATACAAATGCTAAGAAATCATCATATTGTGCTACGACTGGAGAGAATATTCGATTGTGAACGAACACTCTTTTGACGCGAGAGCGAACCAAGCGCGGCAAGAATGAGAGTTTGCAATCAACCATTCCCTCAACAGAATCATTTTCCACTTTTAAATTCAAAACGCTTATTGTCAAACAACAGTGAAAATATTAGCTAGAAGTGTGATTTTGTAAGCTAATATAAAGTTTTGATAAAATTTATTGCTCTGTTTTGAAATCCTTTGAAAAATGTTTAAAATTCCAAAATTAACAAAATGGAAACTTTTTATCTAAAAATATTCAAATTCAGTTTCCTCAAAAAACCTAACGTCTATTTCCTCTTAATACTTTTCTTTATTAGTCTTAATGTAAGGAGTATATCTGATAATAAGTCTCTCCTGTACATTCCGTTAATATCGATGTATCATGACACCACAAAATGGTATTGTTGAGAAAAAAATAAATCTTAAAGGATTTTATATACATTTTCACAAAAATCTTGAAAATGACGTGGGATAGAAAAATAAATAAAGAGACATTTTTCTATTACTTTTTAAGAGAAACAATTTTGTTAATCTGAACTTTTTGTGTCTGATTTCATTTTGTTCAAAAACTTGATTTTTTATTTGTCAGGCAACAAATACTCTTCATATAGTATTATTTATTTTCTTTCTTCTTTAAATTAGCTTTCATGTACAAATATTTGAAGTTTGAAATTTTCGGTGAAGAAAGGTTTTCTTTTCGTTCTCTTTTTGTTTAATGAAATCTCTAGGTTTCTATTTCTGAAAATATTTCAGTTTTGAAAATGGACATAATATTATTTCTCACATCATAGTAGCTTGAACTTAAAAGAAATTTTCCTCCGTTCAACCTGTGTAAAACTTACTTTAAATTCCGCTGCAAACTTCTAAAACAGAGTTTCCTACTGCAAAGGAAAAAAGTTATCCCTCTACATTTGTATCGAAAACAAAACGCTTGGGAATCCCAGAAAATCTTTCTGTGGAAATAACATGAGATTTGGGGGGTGAATGCATGCATTCCTCTGAACCGTGGATCGATGTTAGACGGGGACGAAGACGAAGAGTGAATCGCTCGAGAGAAAAGTAGATTGAATGTTTTCGTTTTCTAAGCTGGACAACTTATCTTCTATTTCACAAAAGTATCGACCTACCAAGTATTTTTAGGTTTCATGAAGACCTGTTCTTTTCTCTAAGAATCTCCCAAATCTCCACGTTTCAAACTCAAATAATTTATGCTTATGACTTTTTGCGACAAAAAGAAAATTATCAGAGTTAAAGCATTTTGAAACGCCGAAAAAAACGAAAATAAACCTTTTAAGCCAAACAACGAACGATATGAAAAACGTCAAGAAAAGAAGAAAGTTGCTTTTTGAAAGCCCCACAAGATTATAATAACAAGTTTTTAATTTTTTCGGAAAATTTATCATTCAAATTTTAATCGCACAAAAAATAATGAAACAAATTCATTTTGTGGTAAATCTATGCAAGATCCGAAAAAAATGTCTGAACCTAAATTGTGCGCCTAGAAATATCTACCAAAATTTGTTAACAATCACTTTTTATCGGACACGCAGTTTTTGTTTTATTCGTAAGAAACAACATAAAAAATATCAAGATAAAATTTCTGGACAAACGACACAAGCTTCGAAAAAAATTAATAACTCAAAAGTTTTTCAATTGAAAAAGAATACAAATTTTTTATTAATAATTGTTGATGATATGCGTAGTTTTTGTTTTATTCGTAAAGAAACAATATTAAAAATTTTTTGTAAAGAAATTTTTTGCACAAACGATACACAAAAAAGGTTTAAATAAGCAGCCTCAGAGCGAAGTACAGAAATAAATATAATATACATATAATATAATATAATAGAGTTTAACATAACGAAGGAAAGTTCGCGTTTCCGAACAAATTGAAGGTGATGCGCGACATAAGTGATGAAAATGTGTTCTTTAAGGCCGAAGGAGCTTTAAAAAAAGAAAATTCACAATCACCAAATTAAAGTTTTCTATACCTTGACATATAATTTTAAAAAGTTTGTGCACAAATGTGGGGGAAATGCAAAGGCTGAGCGCGTAGCCCGAGGTAAATTCTTTATCGAGCTCGAAGCGCTAGATAAACATATTATCGAGCGCAAAGCGCAAGAACCAGAAGTGCACACCTTCGGGGCGCGTGAACTTGGGAGCTGCGCGGGAAGAGAAAGTGCCCACGTAGCGGGCAGGTTTTTTGTGTTTTTTGAATAATTGACTTTAAATTAGGTTAGTAGTCCAATTACATTAAATCCAGGGCACGGATAAGTATACAAAATCGATAAGTTAGTTTCATGACGAAACAAATATTTTGCTACGGAATCTTTGTAAAATTGAATGCGAAAGGTAATGTTTCATTCAAGTCCTGTCTTAATTACCTTGAAGACCTAAATTTATATATCCTGGTAATGGTTAAGACGTCAAGATTGGATATTGAAATGAAATTATAGGGCACTGCAAGAAACGGAAAGTAGCCAAATTATATACGCTTAATTCTCAGTAAATGATCCTACAGTAAATAAATATTAATAATAAGCAGAAATATAAGTGACACAATCCATTCTAATTGACATATATTAAACGAATCATGTCTTAACTAGTAATTAAATTAAATTAATTATTTTATATACATTAATATTTTTAATTAATTATTATCTACTGCAGGATCATTATCTACAGTAGGGTGATCTCCCCTATACCATAATCTAAAATTAAATTTGTTATATATATTCAATGATGTGTCTGTCGAATACTTCCACGAGCTACTTGAATGAATAGGAGAAACTACAGTAGCGAAATAAGTAATAGTCAGCCAAAGACTTTCGTCTGTGTTTGTTTTCATTACAAAAATCGCTGTACTTACTGTTTATATTTATAATAAATAAAATTATGTGCAGATCTATCTACATAAAAGCTGCTTTTCCCTCTAAAATTATGGTAAATCCGGCAAATATAAAATGCATTTCTTTGAAGTTAGTCTTTTTATGTCACGAACTTTGTGCTGCAATAAAATTATCCTAAAGTGAACTAAATAAAAATTATTTCCAAGTTTTTCCAGATTGTGCCTTTCACGGAGAGACTAATAAAAACTAGCGCCATAAACTGAGACATAAAGAAATATAAGTCCACGATATACGTAGATCTAGACGCTGAGTAGATGAAATCAAAACTTTACTTTCTTACAAAGAAGCTTGTTCATTATCATTCTGTATATGAAAATTTATTCTTCAAGACTGTTGTAAAAACCATTATTCTTCTTACAAAAGTAGTAGACTTCGAGGGTAGATAAACTCGAACTACAGAAGAAATTTAGCAATAATTTCGACCTTCTATATTAACGCAAAAAATATTGTAAATCGATTAATCAAAATAATAGTGTTAGCATAGCGAATTTATGATAAAAAAGGAGAGAAAATGATTTTATTTGGCGGTAAACAGTTTTTATAAAAATCTTACATGCTCACCTGACATTGTTTGTATATTGTAGATTAAAGATCACTCTCAGGAGCTTCTATATTGTTACCCACGAGGTTCTTAAGCACGTTTTGAAAGTTCAGAGCCGACCTCCTCGGTGTTTATCTTCTTTGTCATACTACGTTTATTGATATACCAGCGAAAATTTTAAAATAATCGTTATTTGCTCTAGTTTCTCCCGTCTTGAAAATGTGTCACGTTCCTGGGAGGAAAACTTAACTTTTATAGACGCTTACATTTTTTTATGTTTCACAAATAAATACTTGACTTTGCTCTTCTCCTATTCTCTTCGATATTAGTCCTCCTAAAGTATATTTTCTTGCTCCTTGAGCAAATTTCTAAAGAATTTCATCATTTTATTTACTTCTTCCTAGATAAAATGTGACGTAGACGGAATACCTGATGCGGAGATCTTTTATAAAATTCTCTAAAATGTTATTTTGAACTCAGCTGACAATTAGAGATTTTGAGATAAGAGACTTTAATATGAAATCAAATCCCAGAATTTCATATGACTCCTACCTACCGAAGTCGTATGGGAAGCAGAGTAAATAATGGGTGGGGGATTCATTCGTCTATAAGTCGAATTAGTCTAGGGGGCTATTAATGTAACTTTTTAACCTTCAATAAGTCTTTTTCGAAATTTGGAATATATTATTATTATTATTATTATTACTTTTTCTCTCTTCCAAGATGTATAATAGAATATTGTGTGGCAAGTGTGTGAAGTGAGAGATTCGAAACGAGTGTGAAGTTTGGCGCCTCAGCGAAACGAAGCTGACAGTCACATGAGTCGAGAATCATCCAAGCGCAAACATTCCGCATAATATTTTTTGAGAAATGGGCGTGAGAATCTAGATTCGAAAAATTAGTTGAATCGAGGATCAGGGGCGAATCCCTCCATTAGAGAAAAAATAAACAACGCATACGAGTATTTTTTTAATAATCCAAACAAAATCTCAGCGGTTATCTCTATTTTTAACTTAACAAAAAGTAAAGTTTACCATATTTTTTAGACACAAATATATTATCTTCACAATCACTACCTAAACTACGCTGTAAAAATGGTTTAGCTGTCCCAGGTAGACGCTTAGCTGTACCTCGTCTCTTAAAGAAATATAGCTGTATTACTCAAATTTCTATCTGTGTTACCTAAATATCTAGTTGCTTTAACTAATTTTTCCATCCAAAAATTATCTAGCTAATTTATCAAGATTTTTTATTTGAGGTGAGATAAAAACGCTGCAAAAAATTAAAAGCTACAATTATCCGACGCCAGATAATGTTTATTAGAAGCCATTTTTTACATAGATCACATAACCATTTTTTCAGGGTAGTTTCTTTTGTCGAACTCACTTCAACTTTACTATTCAATAAGATCCCAGCTGGAGATAGACACATTTTTCCACAATCTTAAGATTATTAATGTTTTAATAAAATTGATTTAGAGCAGTAGACAAAGAAATTAACATCTTAAATTAAATTAATAATAAATTCACCCTGGTCAAGAAACATAAGATTAATAATCAAGAATATTAATTGATGTTTGAAATATGAAAATTTTACAAGTATGACGAGTGGTATCCTCACTCATATTGTAAGGGGGCTGTGAAGAAAATATTTTCGTCTCTCTGTAGCTCAGTTGGTAAGAGCATCAGTCCGGAAATCTGAAGGTCCTGGGGTCCGACCCCAGCGGCGATAGTGACTTTTTTCAGTCTTAAGATTATAAATATTTTAATAATGTTGATTTAGACTAGTAGATATAGAAATTAACATCTTAAATTAAATTGATAATAAATTCACCCTGGTCAAGGAACCTAAGATAAATAATCAAATTTTCTATTCAATATTTATTCGCTGCAATAGCGTGGCAACATTTAACAAGCTGAAAATATTTACCCGTAACAGGTGAATATCGAAAATCTATCCTTACATATGCACATTCAAAGGTAGAGCCATCTATCGCAATTCATGCGAACATGCATACGCACGTGCACGAATACCATAATCTGTGGCTGAATACGAAGTTTCTTTTTTGATTGACTGTCAGCCGTGTCCGAAGACTGGCCGATTTATTTCGCCCACGGTTCAAGCGTGCGCCAAGAACCTCTGAAACTTCATCTGGCATTACGAATGTACCCTACGATGTAGGGTACGAACTGCCGACCACTTTGGGTATGAAGTATTGGCTACTTGGGGTGTGAACTGCAGAACAAAACAAACGAACAAACTCGGCATTTCGTACCTCGAGTCCGAGATACATTTAAACTACAAAAAAGGTAGAGTAAACACCGTTCTAATTTTAAGTACAAAACAAAACTATTCCGGCGTTTTTAGTATGACATTTGTACTTTAGAATACGTTACCTTGACAGTACTTACGTAGGCTACCGGATTTAGAAATATTACACAATTTCAGCCTCATTAAAGAGGTATTATATAAGTATGAATTGCTATACAGAATATAAAGTGATGTCGGAAGTTACAAATTGGAGGTGAAAGCTCAAAGTGGTGACCGGAAGTAGAGGCATCTCGTTTACCTTATGATCAAGGGAAGGAAAGGGAGGGTACGTGAACCGATTATTGGCTGCTCTCGAGTTCGTTATACACACGAGTTCGTATAAGGATCTATCCATATCTATGGAGGCGAATATATAAAGGATCACTTGCTGATAGCTTATCATCAAAATCCGGTCTCTGGCATTGACGGAAAATCGATATGGGATGGGGACTGCTTGCCTAAAGCACTCTCGAGTTACTTTGATATCATTACAGGTGCTGTAAACCTATGATATATATATATATATATATATATATATATATATATCAATCTACCACAACTTTTATTTTCTGAAAAGTGATTTGTGCTTTAAAAGTAACCTTTGACATTTATACATTTAATTAATTCGAGCAATTAACGATAGCAATGTAATAACAAGAATTATTCAGTAATAGCGACGATAATTTATTTAACATAGGAGATATGAAATTAGTAATTCTGAAAAGTGCCTAATATTTAAAAGAGTAGTCGTACAAGAAGCATGCGAAAAAGCGAGAGGTCTAAATTTAACATGAGTTGGGCTCGAATTTGGTTCAATTTTCAATGCTTACACTTGAATGAATTTTAAACTTTAATTTAGAGCTTTCAAATGAAGTGAAGTTGTAAAATAAAATATGCAAGCCACAACTAAGGAGAAATGGTTTCTTTGCTCGATTGAATAGAGTGGAATTCGCGGCGAAGCAGATCTATTTGGAAGTCATACTGACACACATTTGAGTATGTCTGTATACAATTCTGTACGAAATAGGGTTGAATGCTGAGAGGAAGCCGCGGGAGTGGTTCGATATAGAAAGGCTCTTACTCTCCCCTACAGTATGTCGTTTTGAGGCACGTCACATAAAAGGTTTAGCAGTTGGCGACGCGACAGTGGTGGTGTGTAGAACACGTTGGCTGCGTTCGTGGATACGTTGGGGAGAGGAAGGAGGGCGTACGAATTACACAAGTAATGCGGAGCTTGAGATTATACGAGCATCCCTTTTCTACTATCTTACTTTACTTACTTTCTACTTTCTTCCTCTCTTAACCATTTTCCTCTACTGTCTTTGCCTCCTTCCTTTTTCCTGTTGGCTCATGTTGTCTCTCTTTTACTTGCTTACTATTTTCCTTTCTCGCTCTTTTATACTGTCCCTCTTTCATCCTATTGCCTTTTCGGCACATTCCGAGTCTCACGACGAAGGGATATGGTGTGTGGTTGGCTCTTTCGCAGTTGCAGTATCTCATCGTTAGCAGCAACTGTGTCTGTTCTTTAAAGCTGCAGATATTAAGCCCGAGAGTGAGAACGACAAGAGCCATTAAATGTGTCACAACACGGGGTGAAGGGAAGAAGTGCT
>JAWWLR010000092.1:75107171-75117740 GCA_035041075.1 Acraspis erinacei | reverse complement strand
TAAGCGGGCTGACCCCACAAGAACCCTACTAGAAAATCTAGTAGGGCCCCCATGGCCTCAGCGTTACGTTCTAGATGAGGCCCTGACTAGTTTCCCCCACTAGAGCCCGACTAGAGATAGGGAAAACTAGTCAGGTCCCCACTAGAGCCCTTTCAAAATTTCTGCACGGGAGGCTGTGGATTTTCTAAGAACATGTTTCTTGAAAAAATAATCTATCAGTCAATAAAATCGAAGCAATTATACAAATGTTGTAAATCGAATAATTTCATATTTCTTTTAACGGTAATTTTCTAATAAATCTACATGGTTTAATATAATCAATAGTTTCATTCTCAAAAGTGTTTCAAAGATCGGCTATTTAAGAATTTTTAGTTCAAGCATATTAAATATAGAGATATTGAGTATTCAATTCTTTAAGTTCAAAAGACCGCTACCTTTTTATTAGCCTGCCTTATTTTTGTTTGTATTTTATACTAAAATTATAAAATTAAAGATTTCTCATTGGGCTCGTTTCAATTGGTATGCGTTCAAGCTTTCATGTTTTCTCTATAAACCTATTTTAAGTGTAAAAGCGTGTAAATTCCACTGGAGAATATAAATGTTCCTTTTTTTACAGTAGAAACTCACTTAATGTAAATGAGTAAAATGATAAATATCAGAAAATAATGTTTTATTGCGATCAGATTGAAACGATAAAAAATGTCATTAAGGGGAAATGTAATGGGAAGGTATATTTTATATTCTGATATGAAAATATGTGGCCCCTGTGTAATTTTAAGGATGAATACTAAATGAAATTGTCGAAAAATTGGAAATTTTTACACAGAACTTCTAAGCAGAACTGTCATTTAGATATTTCGAGGACATACAGAAGCAAGCTTTTGCGCATTGAAATTCCTTCTGTTGAAAGACAGTCTAATTGTTTCAGCTTTCCCATTCTCTTTTTGCAAAGAGAATAAGAGATGTGTTGAACTCATATTAATAAGTTGCAGAGAAGGGAGTTGAAGGAATAAGTCAAGAAGGAAATAAGGGACTAAACATACCGCTTGTTGGCAGTTGTGCTTCCGCTGATTTGTAGTTACATGGCACGCTTGTTGAGTAGAAGCTGCCTACATGCGACGACTATAAAATATTCTCAAGCTGTGCTTTAAAGGGGATGCACAGATACTGACTATAAATGAGACCTCAGCAATGTGAGATATAAAAAATACGCGCATCAGTAAAAAACATGAAAAGACTATTTAACATTTCAATATCAAAAGGTACCTAAAATGATCATTTTCGTTTTTACCACCAATTCTTAGAGTAATAAACTAAAAAAGGTTAAATTCTTCGACTTTAATTTGTAACGATTTCTAAAGATAAGAAATTTTGCCACAATTTTTGATAAGTTAACTTCGTTTCATTAATCAGCCTTTCAATTTAGAAAAGGATTAGCGGGAATATGCTGTAACAAATTGGTACCTCTCTTGTTATAAGGGAATTCAAAATCATCAATTCTTCCGCAAGTACAATGTACAACACTTATTATTTAGAGGCTAACTTCAAGTAATACAATAAAACTCAGAAAAACAGTCTTGAGTAGTACTTAAATAGGGCTACTGGTGGGAACCGAGAGTCATTTTTTACATTGAAAATACCACGATGAAACTATACCTATATATGCCTATTTAACTTAAATAGATATTTTTTAATTAATATTATATTAATTTAACATTTTGTTTATGTGCTGCACTTAAAAATTGTATTTTAATGAACAGTAAACATTTTTTCTACAGGCGGACACTGTACTTTTGAATGCGATTGTGTAATACTCAAATTATC
This sequence comes from Acraspis erinacei, assembly GCA_035041075.1. Taxonomy (NCBI): domain Eukaryota; kingdom Metazoa; phylum Arthropoda; class Insecta; order Hymenoptera; family Cynipidae; genus Acraspis; species Acraspis erinacei. The sequence goes on along the minus strand of JAWWLR010000092.1, from coordinate 75,115,916 downwards.
GACACAATTCTTTTTCTGCCATCCTTATGTCAAAATGCATGTTCAAAAACAGACCTTAAAATATTATTATATAATCGCAATTGCATGGCAAAACCTTTTGTTAAACCAACCTAATATTTTAATTAATAAATTAAAGCTTTTTCTGAATCAGAAAAACTTTTTTGTGCTAAAGAATAATATTTGGTGCCATGGATATTTCTCTCAGCGTGGGTAAAATAGTTATAGAATGTTTTCTTTCTATTGCGTAGTGTGAGTCGGAAATTTAAATGTAGGAAATGAAAAAAAGGCCAGCAAGGAAAACTTTTATTTTGGGTCCCTTATAAACGGTGAAAAATTCTAAAAGACATTGGTCAATATCCTGAGTTCGTTAGGGGCGAAAATAAATTCTAAAAAGTAGTTTTTATTAAAATAATGGAAATATCGTAAATTAACCTTTTTCTTTATAATCTGTAAATATACTCAAATTTTAGAAATTTCAATCGATGCGTTTTTATTATGGAACCCATTTTCCTTTCTCTTCGATTTTTTTAATTATATTATATTAACGCAAACTCGTTTATCCCAACATTAAAAATAAATCTCTGTTAAGCAGCGCCAACCCTTGGCAAAGTTAATCTAGTCCTAAAAAGTGTCCTTATATATGTGCTTTTATTATGTAAGTTTTAATAATTAAAAATTCCGAATAGCAAATGTATTTCCAAGTTTATTATCGAAGTGTATCTAGCCTATTACGGACGCAGTATATTTTATTTATTAATTACTCTCTTCTAAGCTTTATCGCACAATTGGAGTCAAATTGATGCCAAAGAACTATTTGGCCAAAATCGATCACATTTCCACACGGGACACGCAAAAATGTTTATAATTTATTTTTATAAACTGTTTTCGCGGGAAAAACTAATAATGCCTGGCTAAAATTCCGAATAACAATAAGGTAAACCAACACTTTTGATCAAATTTGTTAATAAATAATAAGAATTGTTGGTCGACCACTATTATTGGGAGTAGTGCTATAAGCTATTACGCTTATTTACAGAATTATATATTTTGTTCTTTTGATCCCTAACATTCAGAAATGGTTTTATCTTATTCATGGTTATTTAGCCTCCAGGCATATTTACATACTACAGGTAAGGAGTTCGCAATTCGCAGTTACAGATAGAATTACTTGTCAGATAAATTGGAAAAATGATGATAAATTAAACACCTGAGGATGTTCAAAATGAGGCAACTCTGTCTGCAAATCGGCCTCATTCCTATTATCCAGTGAGCGAATAAACTTGCAAACAAAAAACCTCTTTACTTCCGCGTCGGACCTCCTTAGAGAGAAATGTCGGAAGAACGGAATAGTTAAATGTAATTTTCGGATAATCGTGACGATTATCGGCGTGCTTAGTCCTGGCACAACTGATAGTGCAGCACGCGTGACAAGATTGGGAGGAATTAATGCCTCAGGTGATAAAGATCGGACGTTGAGGTTTATCTATGTATTTCCTCGACCTAAAACTCCATCCCGCACATGATGCTCACTGAAGATTACATGCACAGATCGCATAAAGTTGTAGAATGGATGAATACAATCCATAGGATACAAGTAAGATCTGCACTACTTTAATTAATGAGTATTCCTCTTCATCCTTTACTGTCCCTTTTAAAAGCAACCCTATACGCACGTAAACGTCGCATAACTACTCGTAATCTGTTAATTCACGCTACCTAATGTCCGACTAAAGTGCGAGCTTTTCAGATTGGCAAACCCTGGTAAGCCTCACTGACAACTCTGAAGTACCACAGCCCTTCTGTGAGTGACGGCTTACAGGTGCACCGCAGGGGTTAAAGCTTGAACTTTAATGTCTTCATTAGTAGCTATACGTTTGATGAGATAATTTGAAAGCATTAGTTGACGAATGCTTTCCATTAACGGATTTTTGTATATAAGAAACCGGAAACCGTAGCTAATCCATAAACTTTTCAGGTTTGTTTTTAATAGTTTTTGAAATGAGAGTCGACATCGTTTCTACTGATAATAAATCTATTCATGATAACGACTACAAATTATGTCTATACATACAGCTCTACACGCTAACTTCTATATTTTTTTTCGCTGCGTTAAAAACAATAGCATTGAAAAGAGTTTTCGTTCAACTCCACATATTTAAGAAAATACAATACAGAATTTCCCTAATGTTAGCAAGTTAAAGGAAGTCTAAAAATATGTATACTATACAATACATGTTAGTGTAATAAGTTACATAATGCACGCAAAATTCGACACATTATAATTTTCCTAAAATTAGTACTCTAATAAGACATATACTGTAAACAATTTCTGTTGGAAACTTACAATACGTGTATTGAAAATTTGCTTATGAAATGTAAGGTAATGCTACAATACATGATGTATTGGAATTTTACAAAATCGCATAGAGTTTGCTTTATTGGAATGCTCGACGGTGACTCCTCGAATATTACATACACGTTTAACAATGTGAAAATTGAACTGTGCACATTATATGTAGTCTCTACAGTTTGCACAGCAGCTGCACGCTATTCCCGGGATGGCATTACAGACGCTCTACCAAACAATTTTAAGGAAGGAGGAGCGGCACGACAATTAAGTCATGTATTAGGTGTGAAAGGTGACTGAAAACAGCAAATCATAGGAAAAGTAGCTTTGCAGAAGCTATGAAGATTTACAATAATGTAATAGGGTCAATTTTCGAAGGTGCTGTATTAATTTGAAGTAAACGTAGGAAGGTTTAAAATTATCACCACGAATCGAAATATTCTTATTTTCGAACTTTTTCTTTTGGCTTCCTATTGTTTCCAAGAGGCTAACCATTTTAAATTTTTCATGAAAGTAACTATGTAGAAGCTAAAAAAGTTTGTATTGATGCAATAAAGTCAATATTGAGAGTGCTGCAGTTAATTTGAAGAAAACGAAAGAAAATGTCTAAAAAAAGTTCCTGTTGTCTCCAGAAACTACACATTTTAAGTTTTCTATGAAAGTAATTATACAGAACCTACACAAATTTTCATTGGTGTAATAAAGTTTGCAATTCATTGTAATACAATAATAAATAATAAATAAGTTAATAAAAATTGTCACCAAAATTAAAATAAAAATAAAAATATAATAAAGGCCGTAGTGAATTTGAAGCAAGCATAGCAAAATTAAACATTTTCATCTTCATCTGATATTAATTTTTTTTTAAATATTCGCTGTTGCTCTCAAAAGGCTGTAGATTTGTAATATTTTATAAAAATAACTACACTAGAGCCGCGTTTTAGTTACCCCTGTTTTAGTTATTCCTAGAATTGCTGTCCCAAACAGTTTCTCAGCTTAAGAGATGAGAGGCGGTTGCGAATAATATGCGAAGATCGCACAATATTATGCATTCACATTGGAAACGGTTCCGACGGCCCTGACTGTTTACGCTTCGATTTCCCCTATATGGTAACAAGGCTCTTTGCAGGCAACCCCCGAAACTCTTACTAAACCGGGCTTTTGGCGTATGAAGAAGCTACCAAAATTTGCATTTATGTAAAAAATTCATTTATAAAGATGCTGCAGTGATTTGCTGCATTTTTGACCATTTTTTGTGGGCTTCAAGTTTTTTAAATGTAAGTTCCCGCAATATTCCTTGCCGCACATTTGGAAATTTTCTCTGGAATTTACATTTTTTCGAAGGAGAGATGCCGTAATGTGACGTGCCACCCACAGAAAAAACGGGGATATACACTGGAACCGCAGTTTTATCCTTCAAAATATAATATGAATTACTATGATACACGACGGTATAATGAAACTAGAACCAAACAAGTTATGCTTACACAGGAAGGGGTTGACCTAAAGGTATAATAATAACATCAATTTATAAAACACATAATATATTTATAATCAGAGTATCGTAAATTAATTATTATGCATGTTTATAATTCTGAATTACAAATAATAATATTGTTAAAATATGAAAAACGAGTATAATCCTTATTAAGTTTTTTTCCAACTTCATAAAGTTTATTTTAAGGTAGAACATGCCCCGAAAAAAATGAGTATTGTATGAAGTTAAATAGGGGAGATCACCCTACAATAGATAATCCTTCATTATACACGCAAATATAAGTAAACTAATCAATTATAATTTTAATATATGAACACGTATCGTGGCTTAACTATTAATTACAGTAAGCTAATTCTTTACCGTTCATTAGTTATTTTAATTTATGTTTATCTAGTTTACGATCATTATCTACTGTATGACGGTCTCCCCTAAAGTAAATCATGGTTAGGCGACGTTCTGCTCTATAATCTACTATTCGTTTTAAAACACTTCAAAGAATACACTGTTTGTTATTGTTTACATAGATTTAATTTTATATTGTTCTTTTCACTAGAAAGACAATCCTCCGCATCTGCCGAGTCTCACGTAGCTTTTGGTTAGCCCTTTTTTCTCCAGAAAGGCTGATCCTTAAACTTAGTCGTAAGATCGTCTTAAGACCTCGAGTTAGCCACAAGCCAAGAAGAAACGTAGAAGGAGTTCTGTGGACTTTATAGAAGAAGCTGGCGGAAATATGTTCTGATTTTGCTTCCGTCAGAATTATGAAATAGCTTGGTGAGCCCAGCTGTTACCAAGTTCCAGTGTTCTCTACAACTGCTGGGCGCCCCGATGATAAACAACTGGGCGATACTCAGAAGGGTATTATAACTAGGGAAACAAAAGTGTTGTTATTTCAGATGAGCGCATTTAATATAGAGCTGTATTTGTCATCGCAGCAGGATCGCTGCCTCGACTGACGCCGCTTTAACTTTCAATGAAAAAGAACGATGCGAAAAAGAAATAATGCAGCGTAGAACAGGACGAAGGAGGCTCTAAAGAAAAAGCCCAGGGTGGAAGCCAAAGTTACGAAGTCGAGTTGGTTATTTATTGCAGACTAGAGTCTTATTGGACTTCGACTACTTTTCGCTCCACTGTTTCACGTCTGTTATCGTTTAGGTCGAATGTTACCCTAGGTCTTTATTAGATACGAGCATTGTCCTCTAACTAGCTCAGTTGCTTATATACCGTCTTCTAGAAAAACAACTCCTGCAATATCAAAGTTAGGAGCTCAGTTAGTATTTCAGAACTACGCTGTGAACCCTCATTCAGTTATTGACGTTTTAATCAATATATCTATTTATTTTTCATTTATTGCTCGAAAATAGTTGCGGAATTTTTTTATTTCTTTGAGGTAGAGTTAGGGATGCTCGTTGACCATAATTCATTTATTGTTTTACTGTAAACTCTGAAAAAATGTAAAATATTCAATCTTAATCAAAACTTTGTTTTCAAGAATATTTGAAAATACTTTTGTGAGTTTTACAAAAATCCCGAATTTTAAATTATTTTAAATTTTTTAGAAGGGTATTTTATAAAACATTTTTTTTTGTGAAGGCACGAATATTGAAAAGATTTGGTATGTTCAAGAATAGTCTGTAATAAAAATGATGAAATTCTTTCAATATGGGAAGAGTTGAACTTCTTCTTTACCAGTTCAAACGACAAAACTTTTATTCAATTTTATTGGAAAGAAAGAAAGAATTATTTTAAATGTAACCATCCTCATACTCATGCATGTCGCACTATAATATTCCGTTTCTACTTGATGAGAGTACCTGGATGAAGCTTGACCCTTCACCATACTAACAAACAGCCTTATTTTTTAGTAATGTTCCTTTCTCCTAAGCTACTATTACACTCACAAAAATGTTTGTTTGAATTCAACAAATTGCTTCTTTGATACAGAGCAAAGGAAATATGTGTTCGACTAAAAAAAACTTATATTTTATTCAAACACATAATTGTTCAATTGGAACAAATTTTAAGAGCATCAAACAAATTATAGGTTTGTCAAAGAGTGCAACAAATGTATGTTTGACTCAAATAAAAATTTTTATGAGTATATGTCTCGATTAAAAGATTATCACTTGATTTAATATTTAATTTGCAGAATGTCTATTGGGAAAACATTCAGCTGAATTTTCTGCTGTCCAAAGGATCATTTGCCATGATAATGAAAATTAATTTTAAATGAAAATGGTGGCATAAAATATAATATGGCGTAAATAGTAATACGTACAAATAAAAATAATCTAAAACTATCGTATTTAGCAGATACGAAAAATCAGAAATCCGGGGAAACCCCGTAATTTTATTTTGGATTATCTACTTGACCCTATCGAAAAATCTGACTTCGGAAGCGACATCGAAAACAGTACCGGAAACGACTTAAGAAATGACATCGGAAACGACGCCGGAAGTGACAACGTAACCGTCGTCGGAAACAAAAACGGAATTTGGGATCGGATCCGACGTCGATTCCGGCGTCGTTCCCGCCGTCGTTTCCAGCTTTGTTTCTGACTACGATTCTGGTGTGAAATTTATTATTTTAATATGCACTTATGACTATGATGGTTGGAGGGGAATATTTCTTTGAATGAAAGAAATGTGAATTGATAGAAGAAATATACTTTAGAGTGCAGCAAATATTTATACGCTCAATAAACTATTTCCCCACATCAAATTTTTAAAAATTTGAAGCAAAAAAATATCCGAATGAGTTAAAAATATATTTCTTTGACCTAAATAATGCGCGAGTGTAATAAAGCAAGTTCGTACTTTAATTGTAACACATATTTACTTAAATGAACAACTGAAATTTTTGCTACGTCGTTTTCGGTGCAGTTCCCGATGTCGTTTCCGAAGTCAGATTTTTCGATAGGGGATGTTCTTTTTATTGCTCAGTAGAGAATCAGAGAGAGAGAGTGGAAAGTCTAATTGTGTCGCGCATGATCAAATATATGTACGCATATAATGATGCTTTAAAGTACCAGTCCTATGTTTTTTTAATGTTAACTATATGAATTTTTTTTCCTAAAATTTAAATAAAAACTAATATCATTAACATTTTAAAACGTTGGGACAAACAAGTTTTTTAAAATATTCAAATTTCCAAAATATTTTTGTTTCAACTTTTAAAGTTTTTTACTATACAAATAAAAACTTTCACATACATTTATGTTTTTTAATATTAAAATTTTCACTACTTTTGAAAGATTTCTTAGAAAATTGATAAAATGAGTTCATCCTGGCCCAATTTGTCTGAATACTGGTAGCTTTCAATTCGTTTAAGGAAAAAAGGTTACTCTTATATATAATTATCATTAAAAGAACTTGAGGTAGTCTTCGTAACAAAAATCAGATATCTAAAGAAGAAAAAATACTTTTTCTATTATTTAAAAATGAAAATGATATTACTGATGTTAACGTTTCAAATATGAAATATTATTTTTGATCCGAAAAATTCAAAACCTACAAAAACGTTTATTTTAACAATGTTTTTGAAATTCCATTTGCTCTAGCTACCGCTTCTGTTACTGAAGTAGTTTAAGCACTATTTTAAAATACAAATTTTTTTAAACAAAAAATAATCTTTGAAAAGTGTTAATTTATTTTAGAATTGAAAATAGTAGACATTTAGGGAATTTTTGTTATCAACAAATGAGCGATGATCAATTGAAATACAACAAATTTAAAAAAAAAGTAAGAAGCGATAGTAAGATGAAAAACCCTTGTTAAAATAATTATGAAAAACTTAAATATTTAATTTAAAATTAATAGTTGCAGTGCGAAATATATTTAAAAAGAATAAAATCTTTAATAAAATTATAAACGTTCTTTCTGAATATATCGTTGAATATATCATTGAATATATCGTTATAATTTGCGCATTAGAAGAAAAAGTTCCAGGTTTCTACGAATTATTAGCTATTTCACATTTAAGAAGGTTTCAAATCTAAACCTAGTTTTAAAACGAAACTCTTTTATTTACGCACATAATTTTTAGAAAAAGTTTCTAATGTGTCACTTTTAAGCCATGTTTAATAGAAAATTGGACACAAGTTTACCGCATACTTACGTGTCGAAAATACAATTTTAATAATTCAACAGAACAACTTGTATAACACATGAAAGCCTTTGTGAACGGAGCCGTGGTTCTACGATTTCCTTCATTATCGGATAAAGCTCAACACTTGGTGTTTAAAATTTCAACACTGCTTTAATTCACTTTCATCCTTTTTATGTTCTACAACTTTTATAACATGAATATTAAATATATAATAATCCAAAAATTGATTTTAATATTATTTCGATGTGCACTTGATTTTCGCGAATGCTTTGTCACTTGAATCTTATATTGGACCCAATTCGCAGTTTATGTCAATAAACCAAGTTAAGCGGATGATAATATCACTAAAGAGTGTTTTAATTGTATCAAAAACTGTTTCTAAAAATAGGAAGTGAAAAAAACTCAAGTCGTGTGCATTCCTCTCTCAAAATAAAAACATTATGCAAAAAATTAATTTTATCGTTAATTTTTTACATTCTCATCATTTATGATTGAGCAAGTATTAGAATTGTCCGTAATTTAACACCACAGTTTTTCAACCGATCTCCACGTTTCGAGAATCCTTGAATCAGAAAATCAAATTTTTACATTCTCATCATTTATGATTGAAAAAGTATTAGAATTGTCGGAAATTTGACATCACCATGTTTCAACGGATCTCCACGTTTCGTGACCCCCTGAATCTGAAAATGAAGTTTTTCAGATGGCGTCTGTCTGTCTGCCCGTCCATTCGGCCGTCCGGCCGTAAACACGATAACTCTCGAAAAAATGAACGGATTAAATCCATCTTTGGAA
>JAWWLR010000092.1:75059907-75074169 GCA_035041075.1 Acraspis erinacei | reverse complement strand
TTGACCGACGCATTTAGGCTTTACGGCAGAAGTTTGACTACTGTCCTTCTCTTTCAGTAATCATGCAATCTGAATTACCCACAGACCGGTAGAAGTTCGAAGTTGACTGCTCGCTGCGCTGGTGCTGCTCTGTGCTGCTCTGAAACAGCTGATACATATGTCAGACAAAAATTATTTATTTGCATTTCAAGTGCAAACATTAGATTCTACATTATTTGTATATAATGTTCGTGAGCGATTTTTGTTGTTTGGTCCCACTTTGATAAATATAAACCTCATAACTAGCCTTTTTGACAACATTGAAAATTGCTTGCAGGGTCTTACAGCACATTCGGTATGTCTCAAAATTAGTAATTTAAATTTAAAAAACTTTTTTCACAATTCTAATTAGTGAGAACCAGGGACACATTCATACGTGCCCTCTAATTATCATGCCAAATTTTCAACACGATATCTCATTCCGTGTGGACGTAAGTTAGAAAAGAAAAGTACCAATATAGCTTCCACTTTTCCTGTCCTCCAAAATTTTTTTTTCTTTAAAATTTCGACCGGAAATAAGCAGACACATGCACTTTATGGCCTCCTCTTTCATTTGCCAAACTTTCAGAGCGATACCTCATTTCGTTTACACGTAAGTTGGAAAGATAAATCCAGGACCAGGTTTGATCATGTGACCCTCTCGTCACATGGCCTTACTTCTCCCTACCCCTTAGTTACGTTGCGCCGAGAGATTCACGAAAAAGAAAAAGACATGAAAATAAAGTCGAAGCCAATTTTTTAAGTTATCATATAAGACAAGTATACAAATAATAAATCCAAAAGGAAAGGGATAGATTTTATACTAATCTTGGAGATGCATTGAGGCTTAATGAAACAATATACTTGTCCCATAACACCGATCCGAGGTGGATCGCTGATGAATGATTATAGTCATTACCTGAGGTGGAAAGCATTACAAAGTCATCATGCATTGCAGATGCCTCACCAAAATTGTTGAAAATGAGAACGAAAACACACGGAGAAAAGGGATGTTGAAATGTAGATGTTCACAAGGTCAGACTGTACCGCCTAACATACAGATATTCATGCCAAACATCTTCTATCTTTTAGAGATGTTAGGCGTAAAAATATCTTTATATTAAACTGAGACATATTCAGATGTTAAAAGCATCTGAGCGAATGCGCAATGCGCATTGTAATTTCACGACTATATTTGACGCCTAACTACACGAGGGAACAATGGTCTTAAGTTTCAGGTTATATTGACTTGTACACTTGGGACAACATGTTTATAAATTTAAAATAAAATTTGAGTTTAATTAATCTAAAACAGATAGCATTTTAAATGCAGATTACAGATAATTCGTTCTCCGTTTACTTACGCCATTTTTATTTTTTATTTTGAATTAAAAATATTAAACATAACCTCAACTTAACTGAATGTAACGTCTGGTCAACATTTCATACAATTTATTTGTGTTTCGCTCATGCACAAAAATTAAAATTCAATTTTCAATTCACAAATAAGTTATCAATGAATTCCTTAAATTACCAAAAATAAGTAAATTGCTAAAATATTCACAGTCGTTATTTGACATAACCATATATGTAATATCTCGGATATTTCTGTTACAAATTTGGGATATCAGAGTAAGATCTCACTTTTTAATATCTACGAATGCTAACTTTGAACATCTAGATTGCTGTCCTATACTTCGACATAAAATATGTTAACCCAGTACATATGTAGATGTTACTTTTGAACATCCATTTTTCTTCGTGTGCTCAGGAGCCTTCTTTGAACTTGAACAACCTAATCAAAAGCATTGTCTTCTGAGTATATTTTTGGCGACACTCTGTATATTGTGACCCCTCTTTCTCTTGGTAGCTGCGATGGTGTGATACACGTGTACATACACTCGCCAACATGATAGATCCTACCGAAAGATCGGACACATTTCAAGGAGGATGTTGGGGGGTTACTCTCTCAAGTTACCGGCAACTGGCTCCTTGAGTTGTGTGGGGATAACTGGAGCTTTGAGTTAAGTCAAGTGGATCGCGTCAGGGCGAAACAGTTCACTGTTTCTCCCCAGAGTGCGTATACGACATAGACTCGCGGAACCGCGGAAAGAGGCCCAGCGGAACTTAAGAGTGTCTTCTGTTTCCGGAGATCGCGAGACGATCGAGGTCATACATCTTAAGTGCTGTTAAACGCATTACAAGAGAGAACCGTTCATGCGTGAAGGCGGAAGATATGCTGCTCTACTCTGTAAGTTTCTTACTGCTGTGTACAAGTATAATGTGAAGCGCTGTGTGATGACAGTAAAAAAAGTGCAACCAATTCAACAGTTTATGATTACACCCCGAACCGAATTTTCACTCCATTGAATCGAATCTATGGATGTCATCATTTTAAATGCTTGCACAATTCGAGTGCTTACTACATACAGGCGGGTTTCATTCACAAATTTCCTTTCCCCGGCTTTTTCAGTTTTTCATTATTCATCTCCTGTGTCGTTCGGAAAACGGAAAAATTTGATCAAAACGAGAAACCTCAGAGATATATTAATATTTATAAACTTTGTATGCTGAGTACCTTTTTCGATTAGAGTCAATTATAATACCTTTTAATGTATGCAGTATAGTATAAATTCAGTATAATCTCATCCATATACAATTACACTTGGGAATTGGGAACCATATTTTGTAGAATGTCCTGGGAATTAATATTTTGAACTAGATTAATCTACTCTTGTGATATGAAAGCAGAATAAATCACTGGGTTTGAAACTTGAAAAAAGAGTGTACATTTGATAAATTACTTTCATTGGAACATAATTATGAATTGCAAATTGAAAGGAGAAATGATTAATTGAGTGTTAGACTTCTGATTCAAAGTGTTGCATTTACTCATGTTATTGTTTCAACACATATGTTTTACTTCGGTATCTTACTAGAAGACAATTTTTTTACCGAAGTTGTTCGACTCGATAAACCTCGTTTCCTTCGATTATTTTCTTCTGTCGGTGCAAACAAGCTTCATCTTTGCGACAGGACATTTAGCTCATTGGAGAAAGTCTTCATCTCCGATCGCAATATCCCGATTTGTAAAATGAAGATCATGGGCAAGAGTCTCTTCGGCCAATCCGCCAGACCCAGTTAGCCAACATGGAAAAGCGGAAGTACAAAAGCTACTATCGGCAGCATGTCAAACTGATGATTTCCCCATTTATTAACAAAAAATTAAAAGAAAAAAAAAGAAAACTGTAATTGAGTGTTTGAGTGCATTTCCTGTGTCATGAAAATGCAAGAAAATCGTTATTGCACCCAACTGATCAACAATACAATATAGGTTTTCTATACGGAACTATGAGAGAATGGGAGCTTACTGCATATATGGTTTGCATTCTTTTAATTAAAAATTTAACAATTTCGTTTAACTTAGATTTCTATCACACTTAAATACAAATTAAATATGCCTCGTAGTTTAACAATACCTAGAAATCCATTCTAAAGAGGAAAATTTCGTACATGAAAAATTCTGTTTATGTAAGGTATGATATTTATTAACCTTCTTGAGTTGTCCACTTATGAAGATTTTTCTTACAATAGTCATATCCAGCTAATTATATTTACGAGTTTTCATTTAAGTTACTTCATCATAAAATATTTATACTATCTAATTTCTACAATAAATTTAATACAATTTGACTTAACAGTTCGGTGTTTGCAATTTTAGATTCCATTTTCTGCTAGAAAGTGTTGTGAAATCATTAAAAAAATTGGGCGTGGATATAACTATTAAGTATTTGAGGTTACGCGAGTAATAAAAGTGCCAATAAAATCAAAATATGCATCCGAATAAATTCCCAATATTGTACAGTGTTGCCCTATTTTTAAAAAAAAACCTATTAACTCAAAAATGTCGAAAGGCGAATATGCACTTTTAGATAAATAATGACCATTTTAAACAATTTTTGTATTACCATTAAAAACGATGTTGTAAAATTAGTCTGTAAACGTACATTTAGTAATTCCTTTCCATGCTTTGGAGTTTAACTCATTTTTGAGTTGATAGTGTTCCTCAAAAACAGGGCAGAAAGTTCAATGTGTTTCTTTTTTTTATCTTGGAAATATTCTTGATCCGTGATAAAAAAAAACTTCAACACGAGAAATGCTGTAAAAAGATTCTTTGGACAAATATGTACCGACTAGAGAGACCTAAAATAATATGACAAATTTGTTGGCCAGTTATTTTGTATTAAAATTAAGAAATCTAGAGATGTTTCAAAGTTTTTTATCACATTTTTTTAAGATTCAAAAATTTAATGTCAGGCTATTTGCAGCACTCAGAAACTTTTCGATGTTTTTTAACCCAAAATTTAAATTTTGATCACCCAAAAAATAATGAATAATACAAAATTTTATTTTGCCTTCAAACTATGCAAGATAGAAGAAAAGATAGAAAAAAATACGCAAGCCGCGAAAAAAATAAAAGACAAAAGTTGTTAATCCAAAAAGTAGTTTTTGTTTTGGGGAAAAAGATACAAGGTACAATAAAATTTTTAATAACAAAATTGTTTTTAAATCAGATCTGAAATTTTTCTTTTAACCTTTGTTTCTCACAAGACACGTGATGCGAATGTGCTAGTTAAAGCCGATGGTGCTTTAACAAAAGAGAATTCGAAATTACTATACTTAAGTTTTCAATGGTTTGACCTCGGATTTTAAAAGTCATATGCAAACTTTTGGGGACTGTATAATAACCAAACGCTAAACGCGAGGCAAATACATTATCTAGCGCGAGATAAATATATGATCGAATGTGAAGCGCAAAACCCTGCAGGTGCCCGCCGTAGGTGCGCTCAAACTTACGAGCCGTCGGAAATTATTAAGATCAGTGGAACTACGATTGAAACTAATTGCTGACTTGAAAACATGATTACTCGTTCAAAAATAGAGCGAAAAACATTTTTTAATCGTAAAAGCTTATTAAATTACACGTTAATTGAACCCAAATGAAGATATTTTTGACCTTCTTGGGAGAATATACGGCGTGAGAAGTTAAACAAAAATCAAGGATTTCTGGAATTGATATAAATTAGTCGTTGAAGTCGTATCTTTAATTTAAGCGAATAAAACTCAAAAAATCTATACGGGTTCTCGAGATATGACTCAAAATGTATAAGCGTAAGTTGAAATCGAGGTAAGAATTCGAGAAATTCTTGATTTTTTGTACAACTTCTCACGTACAACTTCTCACAACTTCTCTCTCTCCAAAAGTTCGCAAATGTCTCTATGCGGGCCAAATTGAAGCGTAATTCAACAAGCTCTAACTGTTTTTTAAGAAAATCTGTACCTCAATTTTTGGACGAGTAATCACGTTTCAAAGTCAGTAGTGATTTTTAATAGTGTTTTTACTGATAGTACCGACAATTTCCAATGGCAGTGTATCACAGGAGTTCAAAATTCGTTCGCTTTCAACAGGAATTTTTAAAATAAATTGACTGATTAAAAAAATCTGACTTAATTTAATATTTTAAATGATTCCAATTCCAACAAATCTTGGTGAAATGAAGCTAAAGTATTTTAGAAAAGTGAAAAAATTCGTCCAATTATATTAGGATTTTAGCAATTATAAATCATATGTGCCCTTGTGAATCTTTTAAATGAAATAAAGTGGAATTAATTAGATTCTTTAAACAGACCCAACATCACTCTCGCTTAAATTTCTTGAACTTTCATTTTCAAATGCATCCAGTGTTCGTGTTTATAAGAATTTGCCGCAAATTCAGCATTACAGAGTTGTTGATGATAATGTTCACTTTCTTGCGAAGCATGTCCAATAGCCTCTTAAATAATATTGATAGTAAAATGAAGCGTTGCGACGGAGGTGAATTAAGAGCTGTGGAAAGTATGTCAGGAATCAGAAGCATTCTGACTTTCCTAACTCATCAAAAGAAAGGCTGAGTTTCCAGTCAGACACTTCTCGCGGTTATTCGCGGTTTCGATTTTCACTTTGTCGGCATGCAAGGTGTCATGAAAAAGTCAATGTTTCTTGACTGGAAAATTCAAGATATTAGCAGACGGTAAAAAAAAGATAAAATATAAATAATCAACATTCTGCTGATCAATATCAACACTTTCACATCAGTGAGGTCATCCGAAAAGTTCATTTGTGCGAATCTATCAACGAAATAGGTATATTTAGTTAAATACCCATTTACAATTTTGTGACCAAACTAAAATTCTGAATCGCAAATTATAATTTCGTTGAAATTAATTAATTTAGAGTTAGAAGCTATTTCCGGCTTAGGAAAAATAACTTCTAGAAAATATTAGACAATTTTGAACTACTTAAACGATTTCGAATACTAAACATTAAATTCTGATAAAACGTAAAAACTAAAAGTTGATAGAAAACCAAAAAGAAAAAATTTTTCTAGACACTAGAAGATCATCAATATTGAACAAGTATTTTTTGCGTGTTACGTAAAATGAAAATAATCTGAATAAAATTCATGATGGGGACTTATATGATTAAAAAACAAAGTTTTTTGATTACTGGACCTTAAAGCCCATGTAAAGAAACACCAATATGAATAAAAGCCTAAAAATTTAGGAAATTTTCATTGGTAATTTTTTGAATTGGGTACACTCTTATACAGTAACCAAATAAACAATTTTAAAGTATTTTTCTAAATATGTGTTCCTTTTTGCATACGCTCAACAATTTTTATGAAACAATTCAACTTGGCTAGAGAAAATAAATGCCTAATAGACTTCTATTTAGTTTTGCTATGAAAAATTCCAGTATAATTTGTGTCGCATCACTAATGCTCTTCTCTTAGTAGTTTATAATATTCATGCAGATTTATCATCATAAAAATATAAATTACGCTATTAGCAGAATTTCAAAAACCAAATGTTTTTATTTACTTGAATTCGCTTCACTAATTTTAAAAACTAAGATAAAATTTTTCTTGTTCTTAATCCGTGTACAAAACCCCACCATCCTTTGAAAGTAAAAAAATTGTTTCAATGAATGAATGTATTTAAATTCCAACTTAATAATTCCATGCGCCCAGTTGAATATACCTACATATGTTGCAGTTCATGTAACGTTTCATTAAGGAAAAGTTTGATCATACCCGATAATAGTAATTTTAAGTAGAATTGAACAATGTTCATTTTTATAATAAACACGTTAATCAACCAACAATTATTTTTAATTTATGAAACTAGGAAACATTAAAAAATCACTTCCCTTAGAAGAAAGCAAATTGCTAATGAAACAAGAATATCTATATAATTAAAAGGAAATGGTTAATAGACTGATGATAATTAATTGCAGTATTTAAAATTATTTAAAATTATAAATTGATATGTCACATCCTATAGTTACTACGTATTGATAGTTTCAGTTCAAAAATGACTAATAAATCAATTATGTACACTTTTTATATTCATTAGGTAAATAAAATTTAGATCTATAAACTGATCCTCTAATAAATGATTTTGAAACCTAATTGTAAACTAATGACTATAATCAAAGTTGAACAAAAGAAAATCTTATTACCTCTGCTCAGAAATTCAATTCATGTAAATAAGATTTAATTAAGATTCGCAAATAAATTAATGAGTGGCTTTTATGTTTAATTGAATTTATTTGGAATTCTAACTTTTGAAATAGACTAGATAATGATTTATACAAATTTTTTATGTTGTTCAATGCGATAAAACTGTAACGTCCCACTAACCGACTTCAAGACACAAATTACTGACCCAATGTCTGACTGATCGTGCCTTCGGATGTGATTTTAATATCTCTGCATTAGATTACAAATGATAGTTCTCATAAATACAGGCCAGAAGAAGTTAAGTATATTGCGTGCAGATAAAAGTTACAAAATGTGCTGAAGTGGTACGCTGAACTTAGTATAATCTATGAAGGTGAATGTCTGAAAGATCATGACCCTGAAAATTCTCATCGGCTGATCTTGATCAATCGTTTCATGAGATCTACTATTTTGTGCAAACGATGTTCGAATTAATCAACGTAATTGTTTTGGACCGACATGAGGGTATGAATAGGTCAATTAGAGGTCTCACTGTGATCACGAATATTCGATAGTCGCTGATTACATCCATTTAATTGTCACCTTGAATTTCATTTAATTATCTTCAGATAATTGATAGAAATTATTTTAATGAAGTTTACGGATTTATATCATTTAATTGATTCAAAAACCTGAAACGTTTTAATTAAGGTGTATTATCGTCTATAAGTCCAGAATATCAATTTTAATTTACAATTTCTATAGGGTCGATTGGGTTGAGTGTGATACGGAATTTTAATTTTATACTTGAACTACATATATTTCTAATATTTGAAAATATTCTGGCTTAAACTTTTCCCAAATATATCTTTGATTTTTATTTTTAATAGTCTTCTTTTTTAAACAATAAAAACTTGCCGGAAAAAATATTTTTTATTTGCATTGTAATGTGTGGACGATTTCAGATTTTCCGTCATTACGGTTAAGTTTGATACGTGTAAAAAATAATAAAATCTACATTTTGCAATCATGTACTCTCCTAACTCTAAACTAAACAGCCCCTGATACTTATAATGTATGTTTTCTCTCAATTTCTTTTCATTTATAAGAAAATAAGTAAAAACTTGAAAATTTGAATTCGTAATGAACGTTCATTGATATTAAAAAAAAATTACTATTTAAAATTTTATGATACCTAAATTGATTTCAAAACTATTTAAATCATAATTACTCTTTCATAATTTGGCATTAAAAATCATAAAAATGTAAAAAATTTCTTAAAACCCATAGCGATTATTAACCCTTAAAATGACGATCAAAAATGCATCCAGTACAAACTTGATAGTTTTTCTTACACCCTTTCCATTAATCATAAAATTTGTTTGAAAAAATAAATATTTTCCTGCAAAAATGAAAATCGAAAACAGGGCAGTGAGAGCTTTTTGAAAATATACCATCTGCTTTGAAGATGTAGAATTAACTTTTTTGATAAAAGAATAATTCTTTTGAAAGTTTCTTTGGACCAGAAAAAATGGTATGCCCTTTTTATTAATATTGAGATTGAAAATAAAAATTAAATTATTTATTTTTAAAAATACCTGTTCAAAAGATCGGCGCGCATTTTCAAGGGTTGTGGATATAGAAGAGTTCTTGAAACTTATTTTTAACTATAAAACATTAAGGTTTACTTATAAATTTCAAGGTGTTTGAAGAAAAAATACTCAAGCTTTCTTTCTAGTCTAAAAAAATCTCCAAAAAGTGTCCGTCATGCAGAAACTCAAGTTTAGAAAAATGGTTACATCGATTAAAAAGGGCGTGAAAACTCTTTTGCAATTGTAGTTCACAACATTTTTTATTGCTAATAAAAGAGTTAAAATCACCAAAACAGATGGTATATTCTTTAAAACCATTCAACACTTATTTCAATAAAGAACAAAATATAAAACCTGCTTTTTAATCTCAAATTTTGTAAGGGAAAGACATAAGTTTGGTTTTGAAATAAAAGAGATAATTATGCTTTTTCTGAAAAAGTATATCGAAACTATATTCATCATCAATTTTACTGCTTTAGTTTTTTTCAGTTCTTTTTCTGACAAATTAATTTTTAACCTTATTTCTATTGGCTGTCATGATCAATGGCAAAATTCAATTTTTTCAATGGGTACATGGATTAATGCAGCACATCTCTTTAAGAAACAAACAAAAATATCTATCTTATAGTGACTGAAATCTGCATTCATGTTTTTTATCTCGTCTATAATATAGTTTCCACTCTATTTTTATACATTTTTAGATCTAATGGTTTTATAATCCCATCCCTTCTTTTTTAAATTTGATAACAGCAATACGCAAAGGATAGATCAATGTTTCCAAACGAGAATTTTCTATTCTGATTAAAGATTTACTTATCATACAGCGTTTAATATGAACTTAACCTTAAGTGGCTCACTACTGATCAAGATAATTCGTTATAAAAAAAATGTCTACTTATGATAAATAAATTTTCACACTCCATAACTTCAGCCCTTTTACATATTTTTTGGCAAGGGCACAAGATGCCCGTGAAATTAAAATTTGAAATAATTCACAATCCGAATGTGATTTATTGAGTGCAATCAATACCGTAGTGTATTGCTTGCAAAAGAAAGTAAACGAGAATGAAGATATTGATATCCACACTTCCGAAACTATTACGTGTATTTGTTGTCGATTTGTTCAGTAAAATCACTGAAGACTTGGGAAAGTTATGACTGCACATCTAGATTTAACGGCAACTCGGACGCATCGTAAAGGGATATAACGTTAACAGTGCGACTGTCCACTGGAGCCATCAAGTATTTATTGGGGCGCACAGTTTAGTCGATCGTTTCTAAAAACGAGAAATTGGACTAATGTCGATTTGTAATCAGTGGAAGTGATCTATAACATTATAAATTGAATGTAACTTGTATCTATCGTAAAAAGGCTTGGCATCGCAAAATAAACTGAGATTGATTACGCGCTCCCCAATCGCCCTACCCAAGAGATTTTTCTCCTTATTTCTCAGAGAGTGTATCCTGTTCCTCTGAATTGACTTCTATACACCATTTTCTGCTCTTAGTCCCCTGTCAATTATTTACATTGCAATCTACTTTTATCCACTTTAAGTATTGCAAAAACACCGTCTTGCCAGGAAAAACTCTCTTTTCTGGTGTCAGATAAATCAAAATAATCGTGAAAGCTTATCTTTATTAAATGAACTTCTTTAAAAATGTGCACAGATTTTATTTTTCAGAAATTGATTGACATGCCAATCTGCAATATGTCAAACACATGAATTTTTCGGGGAAATTAGTTTTTGGTCGTTCTATATGAGTAGAGGTATATTAGAAGTAAATTTACACATGTGATGAAGTAGAAATCGGATTTTTTTCTATAAATTCGAAAACTTGTTTATTGAAGAATCTGTAATATTTTTAATAAATTCTAACTATAGTAAGGAGAAGCCTCGGTGGCTCAGACGATAGCGCGTCACGCTTCCACGCACGAGGACTGGGGTTTTGATCCCCTGAGCCCGGTACCAATGGAATTTTGTCTATTTACTTCTACCGGGGCTTCGTTGTTTCGGAACCCACCTTAATCTGCAGGTCTCCTCAGAAAAAGCTGGTTTCAGCCCAAGGATAAACGGGCTCCGTACGGGAGCGCCACTATCTTGGGGGAGGCTGATTTTGAGAAGGCTCGAAAATGAGTAAGCGATCTCCTTGCGCTTGCAGGCTCAATACGGGGGCAATCACGCGGGATGCTCGGTGGACGCTGTCGAGTAATGAACAAACAGACACAGGCACTTACATCACACACGAGGACAGTGCTTCGAGTTTGTGCGTCTAACTGATGACCTCAGAGGGATCGCCCCCCCCCCCCTCGCCTGGTAGGAGGATTGTGGATTGCATAGCTGGAGAGGCTCACTTTGTTTACCGATGACAAGGAAGGACGTCCCTTCTTGTGCGATTGGTAGGCCTGGCACCTGACAGGTATAATCTCAGAATGTCGGTAACAACAGAAAGCCGCCGAGATCCAAAAACACTCGACGAAGATGGCCAGATTCGGAGTACTGCCTTGAAACCAAAAACATGGGTGTGGCACAATAGGCTTTGTGGCTTGAGCGTCAGGGGGGGGGTGCTTCACGGCCCCTCCCGCCCACATTACAACAAACAACTATAGTAAGGAAAACCTTTTGTACTGTATGTAATCAATAATTTTGTTTAATTTTGCAATAAGCTGAGAAATCTGGCAATAAATAATTTAAAAGTTATTTTTGAAAGTAACATCAGGTTGGAATGGTTTCACTTAAAATTTTATTGGAATTGGAACTCTTTATGCGGAAACTCAGAAAATGTAATTGGTTTCATTTTACTAACACAAAATAAAAGACTTAAATGCCAACCGCCTCAAATTATATTTTTTGTATATACAAGAAGTTTCTACGTTTTCACTTTCTTCAGGAAATATTACATATGCTTTTGTAAAGACAAAGATCATGGAACTCTCTCCATTCATGCGCCTCGCTAAGCTATTTTATCATTAAATTATATTGTCATTTAAAACTAGACTATCGTTAATTTTTGAATTCTTATAATTCCTTATACTAAAAAAGTACTATAATTAAGTAAACTATAGTGTAATAAAAATAATAATATGCGCTTAATCAAGTATCAGTACAGTAACTGTTAGCATAAGGTTAAATGACGCGCTTTACGAGAGAGAGCATTAGTTCTGAACAAAATCGCTGTGCAGTGCTACTAGGTCTTCCCCCAAGAGAAATATAATAATATAAATAACAATATAATTAATATATATTTATTATTTTCATCATCATATAGTAAAAATTATGTGCCGTGAGGGCAATTTAATAAGAAAAATAGTTACAGCAACCAGTTCTGTAACGAACAAAACTGTTCAGCTTTAGTTTCTTCAGCTACTCTAAATAACTGCAACTGACTGAAGCAAATACAGTGACTTTACTATTTTTCATAATTTTTTCTATATTTTTTCATATTTAATATATATTTAATTTATTATATTTTTTATTTAATTAATAATTAATTAATAAAAAATAAAATAATAAAAAAATTAATAATTTAATGAATAAATTTATTATATTTAAAATATATTTATATTTATATTTATTTATATATTTTTATATTTTTATTATACATGGCTTCCGGCCGCCTTTAGCAACTAGGGCTAGTCAAAGTTACTAAGAATTTTTCTCAGTGTAGTGTCTTATTGGTTTCTCTGTTGTAAGATTCACTGAAATTTCAATAAGAATTACTTTAATCTTAGACATATTTTACAACTTTTTTAGTAGAAAAACTTACTGTAATATTTTAGTGACTTAATACTGTAGTTCACTAAATGATTCTACTTAAAAATCGGTCACTGGAATTATAGTGAAAGGTTGCTGATTTTAAATGATTTTTTACGTATGACACTGTAGAACGAGTTTCATTAAAACTTAACGGCATTGCAGATAAAAGTATAAGCCTTAATAATATAATAATATAATAATATAATAATATAATAATATAATAATATAATATCATATAATAATATATTTTTGTCCATTATAATATATGGCAGCATAGAGTCCCTGGATTTTCTTGTTAATTCCGCAAAAGATGGCATGATTCACACCAAATCTATGAATTTAAAACAGATAATCATTGAAAATCACGAAAAAAAGTCTTGCGTTCAATAATTTGTTTATAAACCTAAAATAATTTTTTGCGGTTTTTGCCCACTCATAATTATTTATAGCTGATAATTACATTGATTTGTGACCGATTTTAATCTATTAAAAATCTTTAAAAAAATTATATCTCTGAACAGTTATAAAAAGCAATGTTGAAACGTTGTATTGAATACAAAATGTTCCTTTAGTCGGAGTGAAATATCCATAGTGTCTATCATATATGAAAGACTTGCGGTCATTTCTAAGCCAAAACAGGAAAATCAAAAATGTTATCTTGTGATCCAGAAGAGTAAGCAGAATTTTGTTTTATTGAAAGGTGTAATGTTGACAGAAAATTGGATTCCAAAATTGCTTCAACTTTTTTATCAAAATTTAGAAGTTTCATTTTTCATGTATTACATAATTAAAGCGTAGAGTACTATCTATAATACCTCCAGGTTCCATTAAAATTTGTCGTACGCTTTCAGAAATATATATAATTTAAAATAGTGTGGTGCCATAATTTAAGAAGGCGTAACTCCCGTAATTTTGGAAAATCTTTTGCGGGAAAAATGTCTCATATATATATAATACTGCAATTTTACAAACTTTCATTCAAATCAATTGCGCACCTACGGAAAAGTTTTGATATTCAGCCCAGGATTCATACTACGAAGCGTGTAGGGTGGGTTTATTGGAAACTGACTAATAGTTCACCATCAGGGTTTATTCCAAGGGGTGGGAGAAATGATAAGTGAAGGGAGTATTTCCCAGTGCATAATATCGAAAGTTCAAGAATATAAGAAAAGTGAAGAATGGGTTGAAGCACAGGTGATAAATAGTAATTGAAAATTGGTACATATGACATAGTACCTTTTTTCAGTACACACACACACACACACAAACACACACACACACATACATATATATATATATATATATATATATGTATGTATATATAGGGCATCGTTGAGAATAAGGGCTTGAGTGAAT
>JAWWLR010000092.1:75037891-75049596 GCA_035041075.1 Acraspis erinacei | reverse complement strand
AATATCAACGAAAGTAAAAGTAGAACAATGTCATATATAATACCACGAAGAGTGCGGAGGTTAATGTGTCTGATTCAATATGCGTAACCCAGGTATTATATGTTAATATCCAACCCAAGTATTTTTTGGTTGGCCTAGATACCCAATACTACCCTGGAATAAAAATACCATCAAGTTTCATAACTCTTGCTGCAGGGTCGATATTATCTCCCGTAAATTTAATCATCATCAAAACGTCACCATCTCCTAAAAGCATCTACATTTTTTTGTTTTCTTTCTATGATCTAACCTCTACCTGAAAGAAGCTGTTCTGAACAGTACTGCCGTATTTTTGAAAAAAGTTTCTATCTGTATTTGGAGTCGAACGTAAATATTGAAGAAAATTTGTTTGCATCTCTACTTTTCTGTATCTTCCAATATATGATTGTTTTTGGAAACGAAATTATCTTTCTTGGGTAATTAAAACATTATTAAGCATCACTCCTATAATTTTATTAAGATTTGTTTAATATACAAAAATTTACATATTTTTTTCTTACTGAATGATGAACCCAACTGGGCGAGAATCAGAACCAAGAGATCTCTATATGTGCGGGTAGTTTTCCTTTACTCGGCGCAAGTGACTGATTTACAAACAAGCAAAAACCTATCTGGTAGATAGGTTTTTCGAAGCAGTTTCTTGGGGGACTATTCACCCCAAAATACTAAACTTTGTGTTGATAGGATTAATTTTTTTCTCGAAAAAAAAACAAATGTTAAAAACTGCTTCCGGTAAAAATTCTGGAGAATATTGGCATACAACAAAATGAAGACCGGTAATCAATTTCAATGTGGCTGATCTTTTTTTTTTGCATGACGAGATTATCCCTTTCATTTTTACCTAAATCACTTTCTACTTTTAGTTTTTTTTTATGGCTGTAGCTTAGAGCGGTCCAAATTTTGTTTTGAAGTTCCTTGTATAAAGTCCCCAAATTATTTCAAAATTACAAGAAAATACATGCGTCTTTTTAAACTATATTTTGATGTTCTACAAACACAATAAAGTTTAACACGAATTGACCATAAGAAAAAAAGTTAATTTTTTTTGCGAATCGTCAACACTAGGTCTGTCAAGCACAAAATAAATAAATAAGTATAACAACAATTGATTATTGTTTATAGAAATTTTTTCTCAGAATGGAGTTAGAAAGTCGCGGTTTGTTCTGAATTTTTTAAATTATCTTTCACATCTTCAATCAAAGTAAGCCAATAGTCATTTAAAGTTACCAAAATAATTTTATAAACAATATATTATTAGTTATAATAATATTCTCGAGAGAATACAGTGTTTAAAAGGTCGATTTCATGAAGAATTGACATTTATGGGTTTAAGGGTAGTTTTCAGGTACTCGTGGGGGTCTGTTAGGGGTGTCAAACCTATATATCTGA
The DNA here is from genome assembly GCA_035041075.1 of Acraspis erinacei. Taxonomy (NCBI): domain Eukaryota; kingdom Metazoa; phylum Arthropoda; class Insecta; order Hymenoptera; family Cynipidae; genus Acraspis; species Acraspis erinacei. The sequence continues at coordinate 75,048,168 of JAWWLR010000092.1, read as the reverse complement.
TACATGAAATTCTTCACTGGATAATTCTCTACAAGCCACTATACTTTCTCGTCACATGTTTGAAACCCTAAAATATGATTCCAAAAACTCAAAAAAGTGATTTTTCCTATGCATTTTACATGGGAAACTTCAAGTCACAACCGGCACCTGTTAAAATAAGATAATTATAAAAATTATGGAACTTCCTTTTTCGGATTTAGAATAAAATGGGGGGGGAGGGTCGTTGCCCTTTAGCATGGAAAGCAATTTTGCCATGCATTCTGGACCACCATAGTGCCTATGGCACTCGCCAAGTTTAGATGCGTTTTCTAGAAAAATGGTTTTCCAAAGTTTCAACTTCAAAAATGCCCCGGTGACGCATTTTTTAACTTATGTTAGAGGGATCATGTTTTGGGCCTGGAATACCGGAAATGTATCCGGCTATATGCCCCTATACGTAACTCCATACCCCCCATAAGGACTCTTTCCATACGGGCGCCCACATTTATTTTCTGAATGACCTTAAAATAAAAAACTTCCATCCTTTCTTTAGATATTCTGCCCTATCTCGCGTTGTTATCCTAAGGATAGGATTTTTGTTTTCATATTATTTTTTATAGATAAAACATAACATCCTTCAAGTTTTCCTTCAGATTTTTTACGTACTTCGCGTCTTTTGGCGCAATGCTGGACTTTTCAAGTTTTTCACATCAATTTTGATAAATAAATTAAAAATAAGGAATTTTGTCCAAAAATGATACAAAGAAATGTTGTGGGAATTTTTAAATGCTGAAATCCCTCCATACAGTTTTCCATTCACTTATCAAATAAATTTTGCAGAAGTTTTTGAAAGTTTCAATTCATTGCTGAAATTTCTTTTTCTTATCTTTCGAAATGTAATTTTTCTCTTTTCTGCATAGTGCTTGTGATAAATAAAACCAAAACGGCAAGTCCTATTAGAACATGGTTGATAGAAATTTGGTAGGACTTTTCAAAAGCTATAATTGCTCCCCAAGCAAAAATTTCAATATGGATCTTATCGGGGCTTTGATCGCGCAGAATTTGGCCTAAATCGGGTTATCTAGATGGGGCCAGGCTCGAAATGAAACGCGATACCCGATCGGGGACAAGTGAAGCGCCTACAGTTAACCCAGTCTGGCCCGATCCGGCCCCGCTTGGGCCCATATTGAATAAGATTGCACTGGCTCTTTAACTTATTTTTACAAAAGCGAATACACTACAATAAGAAGGTTGTATTCATATACCGATTATATAAAATCACCTAAAAATCCATGAAAATAAAGATTTTTATGACTTCACTGTTGATCTAGTTCGTTTTCACATTCAATACAGTAAGTATTACTTCGGTTTCGTTTTTTATATATAGATAACCTCATTTCGAGGTTAAGTTTCATCTGAACATACTTGATTTTACTTACTATAGTCTTCAACACGTAACTCAGGAATATTTTGAAGTATAAGATGCCTACGCACTCTTCTTGTACTCGCTTTCGGCAATTGTTCACTTATTTTGTCACTTTTTCAATTATTCTTTAAAATATTTTTGACGTTTGACACTTTACATTGAAACTTGGGAAATTTGGAATCAATCCACTTTAGGCCCTGAAATTAATGGGGCGCCATCTACTGTCAAGATTGGCTGTTGAGTAGGGGTCTAGAAGGGGCTAAATTTAACAACCACAAAATAGTGTGCCCGCTCTGGCCTAAGTCGGAAATAAGGCAAATATTTGGCAATTTCTGCACGGGTCTTTGAGACATTTTCCGCATTTGCGTCGTTTGGTTCGAAATTGGAATGATTTGTTGTCAAATTTCGGACCATTCTCATACTTTCTCAATACTAATTGATAAGAATCTAATAAACTATAAAATTTTTGTATCTCTTTCTTGGATGAAGAGCCTTTGTCTATCAATTTCTTCTGTACCTGTTTACTTGTTTCCACAAATTAATTTTTTTCTTTTTAATGTTATTTTTATGATAAAACCCAAAACTACGTTTACTATCGAAAACTGATTTATAACGAATGTTTAGATGTGTTTTAGGTTGCACCAGTTTTGTTTTGTTATTTTTTTTTGTGGCTTGTGTCCTTTTCCCAACATATATTAATTTTTTTTTATTTATAATGTTACTTATTTTTAATTAAACAAAAACTACGCGTCCTATCAAGAAGTGATTATTAGCAAATTTGTAGATATTTTTTGGGATCACAATTTTTGTTTGCTGTCAAAAATGCTCTAACTTTTTGAATTTATATCTAAAATGGCTGGATAACGAACTCGTTATTTCTTTTAGGACTTAAAAAAGTGTGCTGAAGCTCGATTTGATCCGTGCATTTTTTTAGAGTAATCGTGTTTACGGACAGACGGCCAGACGGATGGACGAACAGACAGACAGACGCCATTACCGAAACTTGATCTTCGACTTCAGGGGTCTCAACACGTGGAGATCTCACAGAAAAAACTGAAGTTAAATTTTGTTGCATGTAAAATTTCCCGCTGTTAAACTTTACATGCTATTTGGCGTGAATATTTTGGGTGAATTCAAAGTATAAATCGGGACCTAGGTTAGGAGAATAATTTTTATTTCATCTACTGCTGCGGTCACGCTGAAGTGAGCAAATTTCGGTAAAACATTTAGAATCAATAACAGAAAACAGGAAAAAAATCGGTTCTTACTGATATATCTCCTTCGAAATAAATAACACTATTGTACACGAATTAGAACTTATTTAATAACATTTTGCAAAAATCGCAAAAAGCAACTGACTGATGGGAATCCCCATTGCTCTCCAGTTTAATGAAGTTATATGACGGTAGATAGCGCTGGCATCGTAATTTTCGCGACATCTCGAATCAAAATGGAGCAACTATAAGGCGAAAGATTAACCAGGCAAGGTTAAAAATCGGAGATTATTTAATTTTTGTTGCGGTGAATCTTTCACCTGGAATCGATGATTTCGTTTTTTCGGTTTTTCTGTGCTGTGAAAAAACTGTGATGTCTAATTTTGTATAGATAGATCCTTTTTTGAACAGTATTTCTCTCGAGTTTCCAAAAAATTTCGCAAATAGAATAATCACGGTCTAATTATCTACGAATTGTATTATAATTTCTAATTACAATTTGCAAAGATAAATTCGTTTTTTCATTAAGAATCCAACTATATAAAAATCTGATTGTTCATAAAAAATGTAGATAGATCTTTCCTCAAAAGTACGGCAGAGCATACGTACTTAGATAAAACCAACTGAAACTGTATTCGTGTCTCTGAGAACCACTGTTTGTGCCTGAGAACAGGTTCTTTCTTCTTTTTCGACCTGGTAGTAGACGAGAAGAGCCGCGCCCAGGAAAAGGAGCTACATGTCGAAGAAGAGTACAAACGAAGTCAAAGACATAAACTCTGGACGAACAACTTGTGAATAAGTGAAATGCAGGCCTCTCCGCCGCGCGAGATACAACATTCACCATCCGGTGTACTTACTAACGTTCTTCCGCGCGATACTTGATGTAGTATCTCGTCCGTGCACACCAGCGTCTTTTCACGTCGTGGATAGGAAGCTCCAACGGTTCTGCAGCAAGTAGATCTGGGTTAAAGATTTCTATGCCCGAAGGTCGAGGGCGTTAGCGTATACGATGTACGGTGTACCAGGTGACTTGATTCCCATTCCTCTCGTTCAGTCACACCTATCTCATCGACGTGTCAATTACGATACGCATGATAATTCCAGTACAATAGGCCTTTATTCAATTCGATACGTGAATAACGGCCAGAGCCCACCTTGCATTCAATTCACCCGATCTCTCGTGCCTCGCACTTTTTTTATATCCCTTTAAGGAAAAAGAAACTATGTTCCCGAGGAGTTTATAAATGAAGACCTGAGAATGAGAAACCGTACTATGATACAATTTATAGACTTGTAAGAACTGTTTTGTATAAAAATGAGGCTGTTACTGATTCGTTTACTAGGTGGACCGCACTAATTAAAACTAGATTTTTGGCTTTCATCAGATGCTAAATCTTCCAACTATCTTGATCAACGAAAATTAGAAAGCTGAGACAAATTAATTTAATTATCAGTGGTATTCCAGATATAAACTTTAACGGAGGACACAACGTTTTGTCACCATTATCCTTTTCTTTTCCTTAGTACACTTACAACTTTGGGACCGTGATTAAATTACTTAGTCTTTTGGGCCGGGATTTACGTTAACGTTTTTCCTATACTGTCTTACACGGGTTGGGGGGGGGGGGGTAACGAGGTTAAAACCAATTATGGCGTAAGATATTTTCAAGTCTAGAATTTGCTAAAAAAGAAAAGTTCAAAGATTTTACAGCAAGCATCTGTTTGTCAGTGCAATCTAGTACATGCTGTAGTAATATTCCGATTAATATTAACTATAATAATGATAAATTCATGAAATATAATAAACGAGTAAAGAAATAAGGGGTCATCCACTAATAACGTAAGGTGTTTCTCTAAAATTTCCAACACTTCCTTTCACCAATTTATATGCTTTAATAACAATGAAAGTTCAGTTTTGCTGAATCTGCTTCGTTTCAAGATTAACTTTTTCGTTGAAAGTTCAAATTTTCTGGTTCAAAATTAAACTGTTTTGTAGAAATTTCGTATTTTTAACTAAAAAATGTATCATTTTAGTTCAAAATTCATTTAGTTGTTTAAAGGTTAAACTAGTTTCTTGATAATTGGTTCTTTTCTGGGTTAAATATTCATTTTTTATTTGCAAATTTTAATTTTCCATTTTTGGATGAAATTTGATATTTTAATGCAAAGCTCAATAATTTGGTAAAAAATGCATGCATTGTGTTCAAAATTTGATTTTTTTAAATTAGAAATTAATTTTCTTAGTCAAAGGTTTAACTATTTAATTGAGAATTTATATAATTTGCTAGAAATTTATCTTTTTTGGTAAAAAATTCCACTCATCGGTTGAACACTAAACTGTTTTTACCAAATTAATTTTTTCGGTCGAAGCGTCCTAATTTTAGTTGAAGATTTAACTCTTTGTTTGAAAATTCAACTGCTTTATTGAAAATTTGTTCTGCGATATACAATTAATTTTTAACTAAAAGTAGTTTTTTTTTAAATTAAAATTTTAACTTTTCCATGTTAGTTTAGAAATTGATCTTTTTTAATTAAAAATGGCAACTATTTGGTTAAAAATGTATGCAGTTTGTTCAAAACCTATCGTTTTTAGTATAAAATTAATCTTCTTGGTTAAAAATTGTACGCTTTGGTTAAAAATGAATGTATTATGTTGAGAATTCGTCTTCTCGAGCAGAAAACTAGTCTTTTTGATGCATAGACTAAACAATATTTCTTGATTTAAAATAAAAATGTTGTGTAAAATTCTAGTTTTCCTTTAAAAATGAATCTCTTTTCATAGAAACTTCATGTTTTTTGGTTAAAAGTGCAACTGCTTGGTTGAAAATGAATTTGTTTTGATTAGGGAGCAACTATTTAGTTAAAACTTCATCTTTTTTATTAATTCGACTGCTTTCGTTTTAAAAAGGTAATTTTATATTCTTGAAAATATCAAGTTATACACTTTTTGTTTAAAATTAATCTTATTTCCTTTTCAAATTTAACTATTTGGTTGCAAGTTAAACTGATTTTTGTATTCATAAGAAGCATCAATATTTTAACCCTATCCAATTCGAATGGGGTCTCACTTTGTTTATGTATGAAACCTAAATAAATTTACTTGAAATATTAAGTTGGTAAAAATTATAAAAGTTATAAGGTTCAATATTTTAGAAAAAAACTGTATGTACTTTATGTATGGGCTCTTGCCGAATAAAAAAAGATCTGAATCCACAATTTTCCAAATAAAATACGCTTTAAAGATTTTTGTAAAAGGGGTCCAGCAGCTCTACTTTTACTACCTCGCACCAGATATCTTATCCTTCAATTAGACAAAGTCCGTATTCACACCAGTGTAAATTCGTTAACAGAAAATAGAATGTCTAGTCGTAAACGAAGCCATCAAACTTTTTATGAACAATTTTACATATCTTCCCCTCTGTCATTCAGATACTCATTATTTCACTCTATAACGCTTATAGATATGACATAAATGAACAGATCTTTTTTAGGTCCACCTGCTGCGGATAATAGTCTGCTTGTATCATATCATTTTTCCCTTTCCGCGATTACGCCTTCTTCACTTATTTCTCTTCTCGAGCTGTAAGTTTGAGAACGCCTCTTTCTAGTTCTCCCTCTGATAGCACGGAGACGATACACATTGGCAAAGTCATAACTGAACCTTTCTCTCACCTTGCCAGGCTGGTCTTTATTTTCCGATGTTTATTCGTTCATAGTTTTATTGCCTCGCATTCGATCGAACTCGAGTAAATAGAGTAACGGAAACGAGAGTAAATGTTAGAAAATTACAGATCGGTCACTACTCACTACATCACCCAGTAATCATACACTTAACAACTCAAAAATTTGATATGGCTCTATAATATAATGATTGTTAAATGAAAAATTATCAAGAGAACAGTAATCTCTAGATCCAGAAAAAATTCTAATTTAATTCCGTTATTTTGCTCTGAGTAGTCAATCATAATAATTAATAAGAAGACTTAAACAATTTTATCTGTGATTCCGTCTTGGGTAGATTTCAATCGAAATTATTACAATTGGACAGTACTCATTTAAATAATTCAAGAATGTTTACTGATTGATTTGGGGTAATTTTTACTAATTTTGTTGTAATTTCTAGTTAAATGCGACTGTAAGTAGCAATGTAATTTTACTAACTCAGTTAGGGGTAATCTTGCATGCTTTTATTGCTTTGTGTTCGATCTAACTCAAGGAAATTTATTAGCGGTAACGAGCATGAATGGCATAACAATAAAAATCGGTTAGAACTCATTACAAAAAAAAGGAGAAATTTACTTACCCAAATATCTTTGAAATTGCTCTACAACCTGAAGATTCTTAGGGCGATTGACAAACAATTGACCATTTTAGACAATAAGATTTTGGAAAACAAATCAATTTCCAAAGTAACTAGAATATATAAGTTTTACACGTCGCTAAAAGTTGCGCGACAGGACGTGCACAACACACCAACATTTCAAACACCTTTTAAAAATATATGTAAAATAGACAGAAATATTTAAAATATCCTAAAAATTACTATTCTTACGATTTTTCTTTGATTTTTACCAATGTGTTTCAAAATATAATCTCATTTTATAGAATGTAAAATTAATATAGACGTTGTCGGACATACTGTTGAAAATAGAATGCAAAAATAGTGAATATTATTGTCATTTATTGAAAATCAATGTTGAATAATCGACTTTAAAAAGATTTTTAAAATTCTTAAGGTAGTTTTCGTTCCAAAAGTCAGATATCTGAAAAACAACATTTTTTTACCCTCCGTCCGAAAAGCGCAACTTCCCGGCCGCTGCGCGAAACGAAGTTGCCGCTTTCCGGTGCCGTCGAGGAAAAGAATAGTATACACGCCTCGGCCAGTAAAAAAGAAAGCCTTAGATCACATTTTTATTAACCTCGGCTTCGCCTCGGCCGACAATTACATGTGCTCTGAGACATTTCGTATTTTACTGGTCTAGGTATGTGATATACTATTTCTATGATTCTAAGAATCAAAATAATATAACTGACGACATCCCAAATAAACAACATTATTTTTTATGAAAAAGTTAAAAATCACAAAAAAATACATTAATCTTAACTATGTTTTTTGCATTTGAATTTTTTCTGATCACCGCTTCTTACCAATTTTTAAAAAGTGATGGCATTTTAATAAATGACGGCTTATTTTTTCCGAGAAAAAATTCTCTAGAAGTCTACTGTTTCCAATTTTAAAAGCAACTAAATCGTCTTAAATTATAATTATTTGTTTAAAAATTATTATTTCTTTATTTTTCTAACGATTTTGACCTATAGAAGAAACCATAGAAGCCATAGCAAAATTTACTTTTTAATTAATTAATTAATCTTAATCTTAACCTTTAATTAATCTTGAGCTCGGTTGAATTAAATTTCCAATCAAAATTATTAGTTATTATTATTATTAGTTGGATTTAATTATTTTGTAGTTAAGTTTCATTTAATTGAGTTAGATATCTTTTTTTTACTTCAATTTATTTTTATTTGCCATAATATAGTTGCCCATACACTTTAAGTGATTTTCCCGTGTGGTTCCAATTTTTTAAACTATTATATTCTCCCAAAACCCACGAATATTCAGCAACAGCACATAAGGCGCTTTTAATCTTGCAGAAGTTACAGTGGTTGTTGCACGTTACTTTGGAGTATTTTCGTATACCGATCACTATGTAAAACAGAATATTGTATGGCATCTATATTACTGAATTATATATTAAAATTATTGTGAAGCGCGTATGAGTACGAATATTACAGGCTGTAAAGTAATACTTCAAGTTCTTTCCGGTTGATCGAATTGAAAGGTTTGAACTCAGAGCAGCACAACATAGCTCATAGAATCGATTCGATTCGATTCGATGGGAGAGAGAACTATTTTTCATCCACAACCGCCAATCGATCGAGAAACTTGTTTGTTAAGCGTTACACGTACAGCGTCATTTACTTCCTGAACTTTTTTTATCTATTACAAGTTCAACCAAGTTTTATTATCAAGACGTTTATTACGTAGGGGAGTTTGAGGTTCTCACACCAACTCGACCGACGGGCATTATGATTTATTATCACACCGACGAAGGATTAATAGTGCACTTATAAGATATTATTAACGGTGGCTTACTGTCTTCTTACTCTATGGAACATTAATAGCGCTCCCATTGGAGACTTTAAATGATAGAGCACAATGGGATTCCGGAAATTTATCCTCCGATAAGCATACTGCTGTAGTAAAACCGATTTCGATGAAACAGCAATTTTTATGAAAAAACTTGATAAAAAATGCAACAGCAAAAGAAGTGTAACATTTTAAACTTTATGAACATTCTACCAATATACATAGCCGCTAGAATAAAATGAAGCATTATAGTCTGATCTCATAAATGTATAGTATCGAGGATTAGTATTTGTTAATTGTTTGCATATCCGTGAGCTGCTCATAAAACATTCACTGTTCAAAATTTTGATTTAAAATTTAATGCAATAACATGTGAAACAATTATCATATACAATTATCTTATTTCTAAAAAATGTTTTATTGAAAATTCAAATAGTAAAGTGTCTGAATTTTCAACCAAATGTGTTCTAAATTCTACACATTTTTATCTTAAATCCAACTGATTTATTTAAAAAATTCGAATACTCTTGTGTATGCATTTTTTAACACATTTGTTTAAAATTCACATAGAAAGGTTTGAATTCTTAAACACACGTACTGGAAATTCCATATATTTTGTCATTAATTCCAACCAATTTATTTGATAATTAGAGCACATGTATATGAATATTCAAATATAGTTATTCAAATATTTCATACATTTATATATTAATTCAATATAACTTACTTGGAAATTTAAACATTTTGTATGTAGTTGAAAATTACTGCAAAAAATGCGGTCTAATTTAGACTCACTGTTTCTTCCCTTCCACTAAAAACAGTAGTAAGAGACGAGAGCTTTATTCGTTTAACTAAAGAAAAAGCAACGTAACTGTAGTTAGATTAGATTTAAAATGTGCATTTATTGATCACATTGACCTACATAATAAACATGTTTACATTGTAGTTATTTTGTAGTATCTATCCCGATTAGGAATAAGTCTACTTTAAGCAATCAGAGTATCAGTGGTAATATTCCACATAGAAACTGTACATCACAATGCTTATCACGTGAGTAAAATTGAAAAATTTTAAATACTTTTGTGAATAAAAGTGATTGAAATTTTAAAACATTTTTAACAGTGTTGAATAAGGAATCCACATTTCTCGATACGAGGTCTATCTGGGAAAGTATCTGACCTTGTGCTCTAAGTTTGTAACTAGGTGTGCTTATATTCAAAAACAGAGATTTTCCATTTAAATGACAGACATGCGAATCCTTAGTACGCTAGTGTACGCAGTTGCGTAAACGTCTAACCAGGTACTTGTCGCATTTCAGAATGACGAAACGCACTAAATAGGGATTGTGCACTAAATTTCTCCAAAAACTTGTCCCTTCATATTTTGAAACCATTGATATGATTCGAAAAGTACACGGTGACGAGTGTATAATTGATATTCAAATTAAAGAGTGGCTTAGGCGATTTGAAAATGGTCGTACTTCAGTAGAAAGTGATCCTCACTCTGG
>JAWWLR010000092.1:75024350-75034727 GCA_035041075.1 Acraspis erinacei | reverse complement strand
ATCTCAATTTTTTCTAGTGTCGAACAGTCTTAGTTATTGGCCTTCGAAGAGCAGTGTACCGGTTGTGGCGTTTTGGCAGTTCAAGGGTTAAATTCTGTTCATCAGTCTTGGAATTCAAATACAGAATAAATAACCAATTTTACTTGACATTTTAAATCCTCAAAGGTGTTTTGGTAAAATTTCCAATAAAAAATGTTTTAAATGCTGGTTCTGCATAGATATTAATTTGAGAGTAACATTAGTTACTTATTAAAGTAGTTAAGTAACTTTCAAGTAGAGTCTTTTTTATAACTTCTTGAAATCTGAGAATATTAAATTAATATACATTACTTAATTTTTATATAAAAGCTGAATGACATTAAAATGAAACTTTTTGTACGAACGAACTTATATCTTAAAAACTTTAATATTCAGAAAGAGCAATATCCTATAATCATTCCCATTTATGGTCTTGCTGAATTCAAAACGCATAATCATTTGTTAGTGTTCTTTAAGGTATTAATATGATATTGGAAAATGTAAATAATACTAAGTCGAATTATTAAAAAATATATTCATGTCCAGCTGCTTATTCAAAGTTACTATATTGAATAAATTCTCCGATTCAAGAAGTTCTCCCTTCATTTATTTATATAGGTAAGGTAGTATAGGTTAACATATGTTATGGGAAAAAGTATTACGAATAATTGAAAAGAATAGTAATATGTAAAAAATAAAATAAAAATTAGATCTATATCATTCCTACGAGTACATTTCTATTTGGACTAATTTTTTATAGATCTTCCGTATAAATCGAAATACTTTCATAATGCTTTATTGGCATCCAAGTTCATCTTTTCAAATAAAATGTAAAATAACAATCATTAGCAAGCAAGACGATTTCTCGTAACCTACATTCTATCATGGAAATTTTGTTCCAGTCTGTATTTATGTATTGGGGTTGATTCAAATATCCCTCGTTTTATAACGCGGAAACCAACATTCTTTCTTTTTCACTTATTTTTGGAATAATTTTTAGTTTTTAATAAATATTATTTTTTCTAGAGTCCACTAGAATACCAGTACAACTACGAAGTTGTAGACGATGTGGGCAAGAATCACGGAAAAGTCGAAGCAAGATCTGGCGAGCTGGCTAGTGGTCGGTATTACGTGAACTCCGCGCAATCTTCCACAGACGTCAAATATTTTGCTGACGAGCGGGGTTACCATCCGCTTGTGAAGTACAGGTCTTCAAATGAGCAGAGCACTGCTGGAGCGCATTTTGCTATTGGAGAAGAAGCAGTTAAGATCCTTCAGAATGCTGACGATAGCGTAAGTGTAGCTCTTTTAGTATTTCTCTAACTTTAATAAAAAAGCTATAAATATATTAACAGTTTGTATGGTAATGAAAAATAAACTAGAAGCTCTATCTGAACTCCATCCCAATTAAGGAAATGCCTCTTTTCAATATGCGTTTCTTAATATATGAATCTTTGATTTCGATTAATTTAGGAATCTTCCAAAATTTGTAAGCACACAAGTTGCAGCAATTTTGCATCGAGAATTTATTAAAATAACGTGAAAAGTATCAATAAAGTTCCTAAAATTTAAATAATATATCGTATTTCTTTTAGGTTCAGCAAGGAAGAGAATCACAGGAAGAGCAGCAAGTTCCCTCAGTTCAAATCATTCAACCATACACATTGCACAAAGAAGCAGACGAAACTTTGCAAAGCCGAGAGCACGATCTGTCAATACTCGGAGACAACAGAGATGTTAAACCTATCAGTTTACTCGACTCAAAGATCTCAGAGGACTCTCGTAACATAAATTACGTAAATCTTCCGCAACGGCAGACTTTTGAAGTAATCTCGTTGAATGGTATTCCCTCAGGAGATGGATCTACAGCTAGCTATTCCACAAAATCACCAGTGATCGCCCACAGTACCGTCACGACTACACGGATGTCGCCCGCCGACGTTTCACATGTCAGCGATGCAGGGGACAAAAAAAACGATTTATTATCCGCGATCAGTGAGGACCAGCTATACGTCGAAAACGCCGGAAGTTTCGGAGAACGACTTCGCGTTTCTTCTAGCGACAACATTCATGGAGGTGCGTCTTACTCTAGTACAACAACTGTTGCCACTCCGTTCGATAGCGATTCCTTACCAAGAGAAAATGAAAGCGTTCGTAACTTTACCAGTATCCGATACTCACTCAAACCCTATTCAGCGGCGATAAAAAAGAATCGAAAATTTCAAGGACTACGTTTATACAATGTAGGGTCCTCGGGCCACGTGGATGTAACGGAGGAACCTAGCCATGGATTTAATGCATTTTCCTCGAGTACACTAAGCCCGACATCGCCGACGACGATGGATCAGTACTCGAGCACTAGCTCGTTACAGGACATCAGCAACGCCATTGAGACTGCTGAAAAACCCATTTCTTCTACTACTGAGAGCACGAGTCTTGAGGAATCCAAGATCGGATTATCGAGTCCGCAACATATAAATTATGCCTTAATCTCTGGCGAAACAGATCAGTCCAGAAATTTCGGATTATCCGCTTTACGTGATGAAAATATCGCAATTGAATTTAACGGGAATGCTAAAACTAACCGAGTGACATCAATTCCCAAAACCGACGGATTTTCCAAACCAATCGTGGTTGCGGAAGTATCGCGCCATAAACCATTCGAGTACAGTACGACCTTCGAATGCGAGGATAACATCGTGTCTAGTACGCCAACTACGATATACTCGTCGACTTTACGACCAATGGCGTCCTTGGAGACTGTTGCGACATCAAGGGTAGAAAATCGGGGCTACGAGAGTATCTCTTCCCTCATACTGAACCCTATTCAAGCCGGAGTATCGCTCGTTAATGCAGGGGAGGCGCATCTGATCAGTGGAAATTCAGATTTAAATATAGCTCCAGTTGTAGAAAAACTGGATCAGAATATAGACTTTTCAGTCAGCGAAGAAAAGACACAGTCTCAGGTTGTCTATGAAAAAGGAAATTCTGCATTTGGACGAGAAGCTGATCGAGTTGCCGAAGAAACGAGAGAGATTGTATCACCTTCGCCCAATCAGGGAATTGAGATTCAGAAGTCGGTCGAGATATATCATAACGCACCCGTGCAAGAAATACATTACCCTCCTCAAATTTTCTCTCAGGTAATGCACATCGATCAGCTGCAAGCCGGGCAGCGATACATCGCGGAGAATGTGCAGAATGCGAAACAGCTCCCACAACGCTCTGAGAGTCCTATAACGAACAATGCTTATGAAATCAATCATGATGCAAGCAACATTTACCAGAATTTACCAGAAGACAAAGTGCAGGCTCATAAAGTTTATATGATTAACCAAGAATATACAGATGATGAAAAAGCCGCTCAGATGAACAGCATTCTTCATTCAGGAGCTCAAAGGTATTACCATATCTACCCCTTGGTCCAAGAAAACAGGGATTTTAAATCGTTATTAGAATCAAACAATGGTCGACGGTATTATGACAGCGCTGCAGTAAACACGATCCATATTGGGGTGGAATCACAACAAGTTGATGAACCCACTACCAGCTTTCAACCTTATCGATCACACGATTATGGAACCTCTTACCCGACCGATATTAATCATGGACAGCAACAGATTGCCGGTGCAGTGCCGCATACGGACTCACAAAATATAGTACACGTACAATCAGATACAAAAACTTTTGTCGAAGTGCAGCCCAGTTATCAAGTAGAACTTGAAAAATCACCCCAGATTCAGCAAACATTTGAAATACAAGTACCATTTGAATTTGAAATTACCCAAAATAAAAAAGAGTCTGATACCAAATCTGTTGACATCCAACCTCATCGAGTTGAGAAAATCATCGAAAAAACAGTCCGCGTTCCACAGCCCTATCCCGTCGAAATCGAGAAGATAATTGAAAAGAAAGTGCCTGTACCAGTGGAGAAAATTATTGAGAAAAAAATTCCTATTCCGCATCTCTACCCAGTGCATATTCAGATTCCAATTGACCGAATTATCGAGAAGCGAATTCCTGTGCCACAACCAATTGCCATTCCAGTGGAGAAGATTGTCGAAAAGAAAATACCGGTACCGGTACAGCAGATTATTCCCCAGCCCTTCCCCGTGCCTATTAAGGTGGAAAAAATCGTGGAGAAGAAAGTCCCCATTCCGCAGCCGTACCCCATCGAGATCGAGCGAAAGATACCAATTCCAGTGGAGGTAACGAAATACGTGGAGAAACTTGTTCCAGTTCATGTCCCGTACGGTGTGCAGTATGGCGTTAGTTATCAGCAGATAATGAAACCCCAAAACCACAACTTGTACTCGACCCATGCTGCAACCTCACTGCCTCTCTATGGCTTGTCTGTGATCAAGAATCAGCAAGTTTACAACTTAACTCAGCCTTTTCAGGGCTACGTTTACCCCAAACCGTTCATTGGTTTCGTGGAGGGGAAAAATAACGGGAATCCTTATTACGGCGTGAAGCAGGGCTTAAACCCCGGAAAGAAACAGTTTTTTTCACATTTCACTTTCGCTTCGCAGCCGAAAATAATGCAGTCCCACTCAGGGTATAATCAGGGACATCATCGGAGGCATACTTTGCATCGCATGCCGACGAAAGAGAAAGCAGAAATAGACGGATATGTTGGCCCAGTACCACTAAAGCACACATCGAGTCTAACACATCACAACCAAGGTCAGCAACGTGGATTTCAGTCCAAGTCGTCCCTTCATTCCACGAGTGCTACGAGATCACCTGCGCCTGTGACTACATTAAGGAAAGTACGGCAGCAGGATCCGTACCACCAGGCCGGCAAGGGAAGCTTCCGACAGTCAAAAATGGAGTATGGATTTAAACCACCCATGATTCCCTCTGTTCAGTATGACGAGGAAACTGCTTCCAAGGTCGAAAGTTGAGTCTGTTTTATGCTCTCCCTCGCGAACCCCTCAGGGTCACGAAGTTGATCAAGTTATACCAGGATCGGTTTCATCGTGTTATACGTCATATGTGATTTACGTGAATATGAAGAATGCGGCGCAAGAATAGCTTTTTCGCGCACGTAAATGTTTAATTGAAATTATAAAAAATGTTGTTCGTTTGTTTGACTGATAGAGAAAAGTTGGAAATAATATTTGTTAATTGTTACGAATTTCTACTTGGGTTATACTAATAATTATTATAATTTCTTTTTGAATTGTTATGCAGAGCTGGGTAGAAAATATTGTTTGAAAGCTAAAGGTCACATTTATAAAAATAACTTATTGCTAAGTTGATATTGGCAATTTTCATACATTTTTTATCCTAATGATCTTAAAGGATATATATGAAGTAAGCCATACTTTTAAATTACATTTCCGTAATTAGACGTAAAAAAATTACAGACTACTGTGTTTAAATAAAAGGGACTGTCTAGCATTACAGAATTTTTCCGTGAGATTAATCGGTAAAATATAGCGCTAGGGATAGTATCACGAAAGCTTCTGTAAACCGAACACACTGGAAATAGATTAGGTGTACGGAAAATTACAGAATGCTAGACAGTATGTAAATAAAACTGTAAGACAATAACAATTTAATAATTGACTTTCTTTAATATTATTATTAATCGTTATCAAACTGATTTAAACACATTAACTAATGCCGAATAAGATATTTCCTTTATAACCTTGAATAATTTTTCTTTTATGTTGAAAATATTCAATTTCCTTATGAGTTTTCTGCTATACACTCTAATTTAATTGTAATTGCGTATTTGATTAAACGAAATTTGTTCTAAGTGAAGTTTGATTTTACTTCTAGGAATGCCGCTAGCGAATCTCCTACTTGCCCCGAGTTAAAGCGCGATTACAAGCATATTAAATATAACAAATTTCGCATTCTTATACTCTGGTATAAGTACCAAAGATTACCTTACCGAAATTTTTTTCGAGCCGTACCAATTCCATACGGAATTAGATATCAAGCGTTTTTTCATAAAATGTAGCAAATAATTTCCACGTAGCTCTGCGATTGCATAACTTGTTACATTTACTCTTTTCTGCATTTTTTTAGACTCCTTGAACGAAAAATGTATTTTTGCGTAATTGTTCCCATGCGGGACTTAATTGAATGGACAGTTTAATGTTTATATTAGAGAATGAAAATCAGAACTTCATTAAATTGATAAAAATTACAAGAAACCAATCAATAAGTTATACGCAACCCTTAAATTAATTTATGTTAATTTCTGTTTATAAAAATGAATAGATAGACGATATTAATTCATGCTTTGATTATGGAATGAAAGTAGCTTAATGATCAATTCATTAAATTCGCGGAAAGTAATTAAGCTAATGTTTATTTGCATTAATATTCATTCGAAACGCTACACTTGTATTTTTAAACTACGTCTCACATTTGAATTCTTTATATTTACTTAGTAGTGTATACACGGAAATGAGTAATGTTTAGAGAAGTATTTTTGAAATATCTCATTAAAGTAGACACTGGTATATCGTCTCCAAATACTGATATAGGTTCTAGTGAATATGAAGATCTTAATTGACGCTATGATAATATCGTCACAACTGCCTGAAATATTTGTGTCAAATTTGATAATTTTATGTTGACACATGCTGTCTTACAGTATTATTATGTAGATAGTTTTTTATAAGTGAAGCAATATTCAGTTGTTTTATCTTCGATATTAAAATTTTAATTCGCACTTTAAATGTAATATGTATAATTGTTCAACTTGCAGTTTTTTTTAAAGAAAAACCCTGCAAATCTATAAAAAATCAACATTTTTGTATACAAAAATCATTTTGCTAGAAAGTAGAGAACTGATTGTTACACTCTCAATTCTTTTATATTAAGGCAGTGTCTACTCGTAATGAAAAAACTGGCTATCGTATTGAAATTTCTGTACTAATAGCTCGTCTTCTGGGTCCCGCTATTCGTAACATTTGAATTGGTGAAATAATTTATTATTCTTTAGGATTATATATATAATTGTGAAATAGACCTCAGCCTTTGTATGTAAATACGTATTATGGAGTATTAGAAAATGGTTTCTAATGTATAAGCTTAGACGAATTAAATGTTAATAATTTTTAATCGTGAAAATATTTATTATAATTTTCACAATATGTAGAAATCATTCAGTGTTGATTTACTTTTTTGTAAGAAAAATAATTGCTCATGCATACAAAAATTAATTTTTTAATGTAATTTAAGTGACTGATATGTAGAATGTATGTAAATGAAGAAATAAATATTAAAATATTAAAGAAGTAAATGAGAAATACTAACTTTTGAATTTTTATCCAAAATAGCTGGCTATCTTAAGTCTCCTTTTCTTTTAGGTCTTCAAAAAGTGTGCCAAAGCTGTACCCAATCTGATATTTTTTTTTAAGTTGTCGTGCCTACAGACTATAGACTACAATTCTCATTCAGAATCCCCATATCTCTAAAGCATATTTTTATTTTTGAAAAAAATTAAAAATTATACTATTAATCGGTACCGCAAACCGATTTTTAAACCTGTGAAATTCTAGCGTCAGCATTCTCGGTCTTCTTTCCTGGAACTGGTTAACTTTTTTACATCAAAGTTTGTTTAGCTATATTTAGAAATTTAATATATTGGGGACATGTTTTTATTTTTGTTAATAAAAACTAAATTTTGTATCTTAAACCATAGCCGAGACCGCTCCAATTTTCGGTTAGTGTCAGTGTCAGATTGTCAAGCTCCACACCTATTTTCTCTAAACTGGCTAACTCTTTTGATGAAACTTTTTTGGCCGCAAATCAGTCATACTTCAGCTTGCGAGTGCATTTCTGTTTTATCTTTAAATGGTAATTTCGATTTTATAGAATTTTTGTTCGCTCTCCTGTAAAGTTTCCAAAATATCCTTCAGCACCTTTTGGACTAACATCCTTCAATTAAACAACACAGTATGACGCCGGCATGGACAGTCGGTTATGAGTAGGTTTTAAGTTTGGTTGCATTTCACGGGAAAAAATTTCATATTAATGGAGATTAAAAAGCTATTTATTCAAATCGATACAATAGTTATCATTGTAGCTGTTCACCAGTCAAAACGGTTGTTTAGAGGCACGCTAATTTATTTTTCACAAGCTGATTCATCCAGTTTTTAAAAGATTTATAATTATTTTTACAGCATTTTCTTGCAGTCTGTAAACAAAAGAACGAATAATACTTTTATATATGTCAAATTAGTGAATTTGATAATTTATCCTTTTTATAGGATTCTTAATTTTTCTTAATTATTTATCATATACTGGTTGATGATGAAAAGTGTACAATTTTGCAGTAGACTCTATTTGCAATAGAGAAGCATTGAAATATATTCTAAAGTACCGCAAAAAGTTACTTTTGGCTGATTAATTTTATTATTTCACGAATATTTCAATATTCTTTTTACATTGAATTAAACTAAATTAGTCATATCGCACCTCCAAAATGTTTCAGAATTACAATATTTTAAAGTAATATGTAATAAGAAACTAACTGCGTAATTATTTTGGGTTCACAATGAATAAATGCATAAACATTTAAGAAATTAATATTTTCTACTTACCTCGACAGAATTATGTGGAGTTTTAATGTTAGTACATTTGTAAAAGTCTTTTTCTACATTAGGAGTCTTTATCTTGAGTTGGACATTAAAATCTTCATCACAATCGTCAACCTCACCCCCCTCCTTTTTCGAATTTTTTTTAGCAGCCTAAATTAAACAGAAAGATAAATTTTAAAATTGTTAATTTATTTGTTTACATAAAACTTTATCATAAGGGGTGATTAAAAAAAATACGTGATACGTATCTCAGTAATGTTACCACCCACCCCGCGACTGGCGTAATACATTTTTTATTGTTCTTAACATGGAGAATGAAACATTGTCGGACCGCCCCTTGAACGTATCAGGTATATTATAAGTGAGCCATCACATTTTTTGTTCATTCTTATTTTATTTTCATTTTTATTTTGTATTTTATTCATTTTTTATGACAACAAACATTTAAGTAATTATCCTTTCGTTTTCAAGTCAGTAAAAGTAAATTTAAAAAATGAAATAAACTTTTTTTTTATTAGGGGAATAGTTATTAATGTTTCACCTTATCAATTTTTCAGGAATCACATAGCGATTTCATTGATTTTTCTTCCATATACTTTTATATAAAATAATTCTTTTATGTATTTCTCAGGAAGCAAAGGAAGAAAGTTCATTAAATATTTCTCTTTTCAAAAATGTTAAAATAAGAAAAGCAGTTGGCTGATTCTTTAACTTCATAATTTCAGTATATGCTTATATTCTTAAATTATTTAAAAGAATTTAATATTATTTTCTCCAATGACTCACTGCAAATTGCTCTTCTTTTTTCGCTGTATATTGTTTCCATCGAGCTTGAGTTTTTGCACAAGCCTTATCCATATCTTTTTGCTTGACAGAATGAACTATCTGTAAAGTTATAAAGCTTTTATGAATGGGAAATCAATCCGGGTTTTCATTTTTGTTTTTCCTTTTCAGCTAAACAAAAATACGATTGTTGGATTTTGTGTTATATGCTATTTTATCGAGGAAATATACTCTCTTTTTTAATAGATTAAATGTGTAGTAACACGATTGCGATTACTGCGTTTATCCCGAGTGGATTTAAACAAAGTTTAGTTACTTTTCTAGTATGTACACCTCACATTGTTGAAGATGTTTGTAACTTTACAACATTTGAAAATACAAAATGTAATGTAAAAATGCAATTAATTTATTTTTAATTACAATACATTCATAGTAAGTTACAAGTAAATTTGTATTTGAAATATAGTTTAAACAGTTTATGCATTATTCCTGAAATAACTTGAATACAAAAATTGCCTTATATAGTGAATACACAAAGAATCCTTTTTAGTACACAAATCATTAGGAAATTGAATAAATTACATACCTAAGCGAAAACATATTTTTGATGTCACAGAATCCAATTCAAAACATGCAGGTCGGCGGGTGTCATTTTTCGGATTAGCTTGCCAATGAAATATATTTGTTTACGTGGGATAATGATTACGTGGAATAATTTTTTAGAATTTTCGTTTTTTCTCGTGTCAGTTTATAATTATTATAACAAATTTGTTACGAATCACTTTTTCATAGGATGCGTAGTTTTTGTTTCAATCGTGAAAAACATTATTAAAAGTAAAAAAAATCTACCCGCTGCGTGGGCACATTCTGAATCACAACTTTTGTCTTTTAATTACTTTTTGGTCTCGCATAAAACACTAAGCAGCTATGACTCGGCTTAAACTAATCACCCCCTCCCCTTCCCCCGCCCCACCCCTCATTAATCGAATTTTCGTGGATGACTGCGCTA
>JAWWLR010000092.1:75005667-75017217 GCA_035041075.1 Acraspis erinacei | reverse complement strand
ACTACTACTACTACTACTACTACTACTACTACTACTACTACTACTACTACTACTACTACTCCCGTGTGGGGTTGCTGAACCCCCATCGGGCGCCTCCCCAGGTTGCGGATAGGGGAACGCCTCCCAGATATGGGTGGTACCGGGGAAATGAAATACCCGGGGCGGACAAAAATCAGATAGGGGAAGGAACCCCGAAATACAATACAACCATGAGTAGTTCTTCAAAAACTGAATTACCCCAGGAGAGTACCAATCTCTCCATCAGTTCCGATCGGGTGAAAGCCCCGATGGCTGATGCTGGCCTCGCGGATTCTGGGGGAGGCCAAAAGAACAATGTGCAGGAGGATGTGGAGAACCACCACCATTCAAAAAAGGAAATGAGCTTGAGTGAGCTCCTGGAAAAGCTTTCAGGCGTCTTTGACGAAATGAAAGCATATTGTAGTGGTAGGCCCAACCTGGACTTAAAAATAAGAAATGGAGTGCAAGTTGCTTCCCAAACCTTGCATGAATTCAAACTGTTGCAGGAAAACACTTGGCCACAATTACCCAACGCGACCAAGTATACAAAGGATCAGGTGGACGCGGACCTTAACACCCCAAAGGGCCAGCGCAACAAGAAGAGGACAGCTGAGAGCACACCCAGCCCTGGTGAAGGCTCTTCGCTGCGGCCAGCAAAGAAGGTACAACTTGCGGGACAAGCTTCTGTGTGGACTGAGCAAAGGAGACGTAACCGCAGGAAGGAAGCCCCAATAGACGGTGAAACAGGCATGCAGGAAGAGGTAAAAATGGTCACAAATAGATCATCCATGCCAAGAAAAAGGAGAGAAATGCGTGTTCGTCCAGAGGCAGTGTTGATAAAACCCGCTGCCGGAAAAAAGTATGCGGACGTCCTCAAACTGGTCCGCAGCAAAGTAAGCCCGGGCGAAATGGACGTCACGATAAAAGGCATAAGGGAGATAAGGTCAGGAGACGTCCTTGTTGAAGTCGGAGCTACTATGGAGGCCAAAGCTAAATTTAGCGAGGCTCTGGTAGCGGCTGTAGGTGAGAATGGGCAGATCCGCCAGCTGGTACCGAGAGCCAGGCTTGATATAAGAGATATGGACTCTGTAACTGATGAGCAAGAGGTTAGGGATGCCTTGGAGAAGTTTCTCCTCCCAGGAAATTGTGGGAATCTTAAAGTGAATCTCTCGAGACCTAGCCGTTGGGGAACCAGAATGGCTTTCATTGAATGCGATGAAAGCTTTGCCAAGAGACTAGAAATGGAAGGCCATATCCGCATTGGGTGGGTTCGCTGCCGGGTTCGACGCAGAGCGTCTGTCACACGGTGTTTCCGATGCCATGGCTTTGGCCATATAGCGGTTAATTGTAAAAGCAAGGATAGACAAGCAACTTGCTGGAAGTGTGGTAAGGAGGGGCATCAGTCCTTAGCCTGTAATGAGAAACCACATTGCTATCTATGCGCTGAGCGTATGGGTAGCGATATGAGTACTGATCATGTTGCAGGATCCTACAGATGCCAGGTCTACAAGGAGCACAGTGGTGGGAAATAGCGATGGCGGTAATTATCCAGGGTAACTTGGGTAGGAGCAGACTTGCCTGTGATTTGCTTACCCGTATTGCGGGGGAACATGAGGCTGATTTGCTCATTATTTCTGAGCAATACTGCTGTATGGGCGGTCGCAACTGGTATTCAGATAACACGGGCACTGCAGCGATCTGGATCAAGAACGCATCTATGTTTCCGTTAATCGATGTGTCCAAAGGTGATGGGTACGTATGGATAAAGAGTGGAACCACGACTTACGTTAGCGTCTACCTTTCACCAAACGAGGGTATTGATGAGTTTTCCAGAAAGCTATTTGGTCTGGAGGATAGCGTTCGGGAGTTGGATGGTGAAGTCATCATAGCTGGAGACTTCAATGCGAAGGCACTCGAATGGGGCATGACGTGGACCTGCAATAGAGGCGGTTTGCTGTTGGAGATGGCGGCCAGATTGGATCTAACAATTATGAATACGGGCACGGTTCCAACGTTTCGGCGAAGGGGCCAACAGGGTACCATAATTGATATCACGTTAGCTTCAGCGAGTACTTCTGCTGTGATACGTGGGTGGCAGGTAATTGAAGATCTCACTGGGAGCGATCACCAGTATATTAAGTTCTGGGTTGGATCTAACTATAGAGGAAGGAAAAGCCTTGCTGTCTCCGCAAAGAATCGGGGATGGAGTGTTGCCAAGTTAAGCTACCCGGCAGCTCTCGAAACGCTGGCCAAAGCGGGTGAATTCACTGGTGAGGCGGCACGCAAAACAAGGGTCACTAAAATCATGGCAGAGAGCATGGTCGAACAGACTATGTGCCTTATTAAAAAGACATGCGACAGTTCGATGCCAAGAAGATCAAGGCACCAGCAAGCGGAGCCCAACTATTGGTGGAATGATGAAATTTCAGATCTCCGCAGGCAGGCACTGGCAAAACGTAGGAAAGCGCAACGTAAGCGGGGACGCGCTGACGTTGGTTCGGCTGAGGCAGATTATCTTGCAGCCAAGAAAGCATTATCCAAGGCAATTAAAACCAGCAAGAGACAAGGATGGTTATCACTTCTTGGTGAAGTTGATCAAGATATCTGGGGACGTGGATACAAAATTGTCACTCGCTGCCTTGGATCCCGGGCTCCAGAGCCCCTACGGGATCCAGTGACTATGAAGGTGATCGTTTGTGCCCTATTTCCAGAACACCCGGAGAGAGTCTTTGCTCCGATAAAAGTAGTGGAACAAGAAATCCAGCTATTTAACAAGGACGAACTGCGCACTGCAGTCTCTTCCTTTGTCAATCGGAAGGCTCCCGGCCCAGATGGTGTACCTGTTGAAATAATAAAATTAGTTGCAAATGAATTTCCATATGTACTATTAAACATGCTCAATGCATGCTTATTAGCTGGGATATTTGCGAAGAGGTGGAAAGTGCAGAGGTTGGTTTTACTGGACAAAGGCAAGGGTCCGCCCATAACCCCTTCGTCATTCAGGCCGCTCTGCATGTTGGATAACGCTGGAAAGGTCTATGAGAAACTCCTACGTACTCGATTACGAATTGCCATAGAAGAATCAGGTGGACTGTCGAAGAATCAACATGGTTTCCGAACTAATCATTCGACCATTGGTGCAATTAGAGAAGTCGTCTTAACAGCTCAAAATGCATGGCAGGGGAACAACAGATCTAGGAACGCCTGTGTACTGGTCACCCTCGATGTAAAGAATGCCTTCAACTCGGCGAGGTGGGTTGACATCCTGGATGCTCTTGAACATCGCTTCAGGGTGCCGGCGTATCTACGAAGGGTGATCAGTGATTACCTGGATGACAGGGAGCTGCTGTACGAAACCACAGAAGGACAGCAGAGACGGAAAATCACTGCGGGTGTGGCCCAGGGATCTGCACTTGGACCAGACCTATGGAATGTGCTGTACAATGGTGTTTTAGAAATAGTCCTGCCTGAGTGGGCGAAGTTGATTGGATTCGCAGATGATCTTGCGGCCATGATTTTGGCAAGGGATTCAGAGCAAGCTCAACAAAGAGTAGCACATGTTACCTTTCTTGTCAGTCATTGGCTGGGGAATCATGGGCTCTCATTGGCTGTCAACAAGACAGAAGCAGTTGTCCTTACTAGACAGAAACACTTTGGAGACCTATTGAGCTTTGAGATTACAGGAGAAACTATAGTGGCGGCCAAAACCGTTCGATACTTAGGGGAAAATGTGGACCAGAAGCTCACTCACTGGGCGCAAATACAAAAAGCAGCAGACAAAGCTAGCTCCACAGTAGCGAACCTCTCTAGGCTTATGCCAAACATCAAAGGCCCTAGAGCCAGCAAGAGAAAAGTTCTGATGGGGGTAGCTCACTCTATCCTTTTGTACGGAGCAGAGATTTGGGCCGACGCGCTCAATATCAAGAAATATCGGAGTCGAGTAATTTCGGTTCAGCGACGTTGTGCAATGCGTATAGCAAGCGCCTACCGCACTGTCTCAGCTCCGGCTATAATGGTTGTAGCGGGCGTAATTCCAATTTTTCTTCTTGCCAAAGAAAGGAAGAGAGTGTACGAACGTATCCAGCTGGGGGAAGATCATCTAGAGGTCAAGGCCCAGGAGAGATCCCGTATTATTATGGAATGGCAGCAGTGTTGGAATGGAGAATCGAGGGGAAGATGGACTGCGCGGCTGATAGGAGAGGTGTCCCCGTGGCTATGTAGGAAACATGGTGAGGTGAATTTTTACCTCACCCAATTCCTCACTGGACACGGACATTTCAACTCATATCTATTCCGATTGCGTAGGAAGGAGGGTGAATGTTGTGACTACTGTCGCACAGAAGTCGACAGTGTCGAACACACATTTTACGACTGTGGCAGATGGGCTAATAAGAAGCATGCTTTGGAAAATGTCCTAGGTCATGTATTAACGCCTGAGAATACGGTGACATTGATGCTGCGCAATGAAGAAGGTTGGGAGGTAGTGGCCACATACATAGAGTCTGTTCTTCGAGAAAAGAAAAAAGATGAGCAAGAGAGGCTGCAAAACGCTCCGCAATGATCGTTAGGCCGAAATTGCTACAGAACAAGGAAAGTAATATCAGAATCTATTTGTCAGTTTTTTGTCTTTTACAGGAAAATAGGCTACCAACCAGGGACGAAGGCCGGCGAGCCCGAGAAGAGGCGCTAGTCACTTCTGCCGAGGACGACGCGTACCCCTGGAAGGAGGAAGAGCAGCCAGCAACCGATGATAAAAATGTTTATTCCGAAAGGGGTCGAAGGCCGGCGAGCCCTAGAAGAGGCAATCGTCTCTTCTGCCGAGGACGACGCGTACCCCTGGAGGGAGAACTGAAGTATCACAAATGGTAGAATCGATCAACGTAAGTAAGTCAAAATAAGGTCGGACGTGTGTCTGCGGAGTTCGTAAGTACTACCCAGTGCTTCCCCTGTGCTGCACGAGCAGAGCATTCCCGGACAGACTATCGTCCGGGAACTATGAGGTGTCTGTCCTTCAAGGAGGCCGTCCTTTCAAGGCAGCCTCCAGAAGGACGGAATTGAAAAGTCCAGGCTGGCAAAAAGTTGGAAACCGATTCACGGTTTATTGGCCTTACCCCCATGTTCCTGAAGTAATGCGAAAGCGGTTTCCGGGAACATGGGTTGGCAGAAGGAGGGGTTTTAGTCAGTAAGAATCTGACACTACCCAGCATAAGAATTGCCTACCACTGTAGACGATTGCTATGCTGTGTGTCTTATGCAAGATTTCCCCTCCTACCAAAAAAAAAAAAAATACTCAAGATGCTACCTTCTACTGAAATGCAGATTAAATCCATAGGGGCATGAGATACTTAGAGAATTATAGATTTTACCAGTGTTAGATTCCCCAGGTTTTTTTCTAGAATAATAAATATTTTGTCTAAAAAATTTGGTAAATGATAGCGAATATGCTAACAGACGTCCCTGCAAACTTTTTTGTCGGTTAATTAGAAAAAAAATTAATTTTGCTAAATCTAATGTGTGTATGTTTTGAGGTTATGTGTGTTACAAATCTCTCTTATAATTTTTCTAGAGTGCTTACAGACAGCGTCGGTACGACCGACACCTATATTATGGGAATGAAGAAGATATAAAAAACGATCCTAACCTCAAAATAATGCACAGGCATAACATTTTTATTGAGCAAAATAAATGTTTCTTTGTTATTATTTCTCAAAAAAGAGTCGAGGGACGTCCTTTATGATATTTTATAGCTTCTCAGAACTCAGTCTTTTTAAATTTTCATTTTAGTGGTAAAAAGCAGGTGGAACTGTTCCCAATTGACCAAACAACAAAGTTCCACATGCCCTTAATAACGTTAATAAATCGACTTTTATATTTTTTAAAGAACATTGCATTTTTTGTTTAGAATTCAATCATAAGTGTGAAGGAATGCACTTTACACATGATTAACCCGCGTTACATTAAAATAGTTTTTTAATGGGCGTTGGAATCCTACTGGTGTTGCTTTTACTTCTGCTGCAGTTAATTCGGTAACCATTCCGCTTTCCATATTTATTTTCGCCCGTGTTATATGTTTAATACGTGTCGTATAACTATAAGTTCCAGCAAGATGATTATAATCCTCCAATATTGCAAACACGTCCCCATCTAATGTTGAAATAACAATTTGTTCTTGTGTTGGCACAGGAACAAAGTAATTATTTCCTGTTTTCAATTTGATTCTTTTATCGACAGGAAATGTGTATCTTCGAAGTTCAAATATGAGGCTGGGATTAAATCTGGAAGTAAGCCGAATGAATGGAAGATGTTCAAGCCCACATCCACGTTCGTCAGAAGAAGGAAGCCGGTTGGGTGGATGGATGTCCCTTGCAGAAACAGACCTGTCTCCAGCAGGAACCCTGGCAGGAGAAATCTCGACATAAGTATGCCTGACAGCAGGAGACCTGGATCTGGGCCTAGGCCTGGACCTGGACCTGGACCTCGGCGTTTCAGCGTATCTCGGCTGTGAATGCTCTCTGTCAAGGGAAGAGGAAGTTCCGCAAATAGAAAGTCCAAGAATAGGGCCGCCATCAGGTAAGCGGACGGAATGCGAGCTTAACTCTGCAACAAAAAACATAAGTTCGAATTTTTCTAAAGTAAGTCACAAACTGGAATAACAGTATATCTAAAAAGAGTCACAATCTTGGTTGTTGAAAACTTTATTAGATATTCACTATTGGCAGCAATTTGATCTCTTTAATTTGAAATTATAAAAATAATATTTACAATTTATCACTTCTGCAGATGTTTTTGGCATTTAGTCTAGTTCAAAATTACTGTATCTTTAACCTGATTTACAAAATTGAGAAAGAATGTTCATTTATTATGACAATACATTTTAGGAGAGTAAACATATTTTTGATTCTAACAATTCGTCACACTGGGTCAGTAACGTCGAAATCCTCTAGGTGGACTGCAAAATATTTTTGAGATACGATTTTGAATAAAATTCATTTATTCACGCGAAACTCAGTCAAACATGGTTATATAACTTTGCTTTTGAAGTTCGCTTTAAAAATGTTGAGAGTTCAATTAATTTTAATGCGTTTTAATGAATTTGAAGATATATCAAAGACATCGTAAAGGAGTTTAAGAGACTTATTTAAGTGATTGTGGAAAATAAATAAATAAATAATTTGAAAGAATTTGCAGCGATTTTAAAAGAATTGCAGATATTTAGAAAATTCACAGATCTTAAGGAATTGAAGAGAATTTAAAGGATTTTAAGAAATTTTAATTAATCTGAGCCAATTATTAAAGATTTAAGCATTTCAAATAGATTTTATAAGATTTTAAGATAGTTCTAGTGATACCGAAAAGTAAATAGTAAATCAATTGATTTTCGATCACCAAGTGGTAGAGCTGATACATGTATATCAACCAAATTCTAAGAAGAAAATAGTTACACTATTCTCTTTCCCTAAACTCTAAACTATCCTACAACCTGACAGTAATAATAAAAATAGCACTCCTGGTGTGCTGGTGCAAACCCTGGTAGGCTGCCTTCAAATAAAACAGCCAGAAAATTCCAATTCATAATTTTCTCCCCAAACAATTTCAAAGACTTTGTTTGATATCCTTAGCTTTACAGTAATATTGAACAACCTCGCGGATCTTCATCTAGCAGATTAAACCTAGTCCGTCTAATCTGTCTTTAACTAGCGTCAGGATTTATTTTGTAAAATAATTTTTCAGTGAGATGTGGAGCGTAAAAAAGAGTTATTAGATGATATTCTGGCCTAGATGATTTTTTAATTTTTCATCAATTGTGGCATAAAGAAAGCTTTTATATATTTCGTTCCAGAGGTACAAGCGAAACACTCTTTAATTACAAGAGGCGCTTGCTATAATAGTTACAACTCTTCTTTCATTCAACAGAAATATATAATAAAACAGCATGCTGCAAAAACTGAATGGCCTACAAAAAAGGTGTTCAATAAAACATTTTGAAAGGCCGGGATATTATATTTTTTCAAATATTTTTAAAAAACATGTTTAAAATTTGACATTTACGTTATCAAATTTTATTTTTAATATAGCTACCTTGTTGATTTGCCTCTTCGTCCCTTGTCCCAAAATTTGCCAGAAAGTCTCTTGTTTTGGGCGGCACTCCTGATGAACTTACTGTGAAAAAACAAACGATATTGATTTTTTTCAGTTAATTAAAAGACTGTCATTGTAAAAAGTGCATTAAAAGACATGCAGAAAAAAGTTGTTAACGCAAAATTTATAAAACGGCGTGCTTGATGAATAATCTGATATTTCGTGTATACATATTCTTTTGAGATTTCTATATTTCCTCCTCCCTGAGCATAAGTTTCGTACATGGATCGTTCGATTTTATATTACTTCACCTTGAGAAGCTAAAAGAACTTGATGTAATATAGACAGAGTAAACATCCAAGATCATAAATTAGATAAGGCCTGTTCGCTCTAAAATATTAACAATGTGTCTTACAGATTTCAAAAACTAAAAAAAAATTAATAATTTTAATTTTTTTAAATCTGCTCTATAAATTGTATTAGGGACGCTAGCCAAAAAGAAAAAACTATAATACACTAATCAAAATAAGTTAGTGCTAAAAATCTGTCCAAGTTACCAACATTGTGTGCAAATTTGCAACTTAGCAAAAAAAAATACTAATAGTAATAATACTAGTTTTTTATCATAATAAAGTTTACATAGTCTATTATTTACATTAATATATAATAGATGTTTTCTACCGAACTGAATACAATAAAGAAGATAACAAGAAAAAGGTTCTAATTTGTTGTTTACTTACGAATAAAATTAATTATAAGAGCCAAAGTGAGAGCAAGAGTGTAAGGCATCCTCATTATTACAAAATGTAGTAATGATTAACGCAGAATTTTAAGAACAGCTTGAGTAATGAATATTCTGATATTTCTCTTATACATAATGTTCTGAGATATTTACGTTTTCCCCATCCCAAGTTAAATCTCTTACTTGGATCATATTATTAGTTTATATTATGCAACATAGATAAGATAAAAACAGTTGATATAATGTATACAATGTACAATTACAAAATAAAATTATCCAATAATAAGTAAGATTTTATTTTAAAAGTAAATATAAGGCATCTAACAATACCCTGTTTTCCTTTTTATTAAATTTTTTTTAAATACCTCAAACTGCCGTTTCCTGATTATAAAATTACTTTTTTTTCAATTATTTTTGTTGTTAGCTTAATTATAAAAACTGCAACACGAAAAGTAGTGTCAGTAGTAGTTTATAGTTGCTATAAATAAAAAATATAAATAAATAACCGAAAAATACGAATTTGCAACCAAAAAGTTGAATTCTTAGCCATTACGCCTTAATATAAAGATGTACGTAAAAAATTACAGGTCTAGATTACTGGTAAAATTTTGTATGTTATCAGTATTATACACGTATACCTTTTTTACAAAATTTTTTTATTATATTACCGGATTAACACTTAAATATCTTCTTGCATAATCTCTCGACGGCGAAATATTGTTTTTTTTCGAAGAAATTAGGCGATTCTTAATTTTCCGATTTGAAAACAGAATTTTTTCTAAATAGTTATGCGTATTTGAATTTTGTGCTTTGTTTTTCAAAAAAAAAAAAAAAAATTTTCTGTAAGCGTCTATAACTTGTATTTTGATAATGAAGATATCTTGTAAGTTTGATGCTTGCTAAATAAGTTTTGTAGTCAGAAGAATTCTTTTTTGTTACAAACGAATTTTCTACTTTTTCTTCGAAACAATGATAGGTACGAAAAAATTTTAAGATAAAAGTTTTCGGGTCTAAAAAAGTTCTATTAAATAAATATCTTTTTCTTTTGTGATATTAATAATAGTTTGAAAAAAATTAAGAAACTACATTTTCTAGAAAAAAAAATTCTCCGTGCCTCAAAAATTTTATATGCCACATGATGTTTCTAAGATACCTTTTTTTATTAGTAGACACTTTTAAAAAATATTTGGAAAAATAAAAAAGATGGGGGTTTACCGAAATTATACTTTTTTTATGTTTTCAAGATTTAAAGAAAATGAAAAAAAGATTTTCATAAAAACCCCACCTTTTTCTTTTACTAAATATTTCTGTTTTAGTGTCTACTAAGAAAAGTAACGGCATCTTAGCAGCATCATGCGGGCTTAACAATTTTTCACGCTTTTTTTCTCTAAAAATGTAGTTTGGGAATTTTTTCGTAAACTATGATAAATACAGCAAAAGAACAACAGTCGTTTTTCATAGAACTTTTTTAGACTTGCAAACTATTATCGTAGCATTTTTTCGTATCTAGCATGGTTTCGAAGAAAAAGTAGAAAATTCGTCTGTAACAGTAATTAATTCTACTGGCTACAAAAGTTATTTAGTAAACATCAAATTTACAAGATATCTCCATTATCAAAGTACAAGTTAAAAAAATATTCACAAAAAAATTATAGGAGGGTTTTTTGAGAAAATAATATAATAAATATCTCAATTCGGCCGAAAGTTATAGAAATTTAAATACAAAATTTTTTTTATAAGCAAAGCACAAAATTCAAATAAAGCTTAGTTTTTAGGAAAAATTCTGTTTAATAATTGCAATAGTATACTTTTAATATTAGTGTGCAAGCAATAGTGTTTCATAGACTAGGATAGATATGTTCCAACGAATTTACTATAAGAACAGGGATGCCAATTCGTCCCCTTTTTCCCCTAATACCTTTTTTCCCCCTTAAATTTGAAAAATCCCCTTAAAATCCCCAAAATCGAGAATTTTGATCCAGTTAAACCCTTTTCTCACAAAGTTTAGATTTATTTTTGTAAAAATTGTCACGTATTTTCAAGAGATTCAAAAACACGCGCCAAAATTAATATGCGCGGGCACATTTAATTCGCACATCTCTTATTGCCAACGTGTGTCCTGCGGGAATATTGCGGAAAAAAAATGTTCGAAGAAGAAGAAGACTCGAGAAAAATATCAGAGGTTAAATAGCAATGTGAGAACGACTATCAGATGTGAGTTTTAGGTTTTAAGGTCAGCGACAATAGATAAATAGGCAAAGACGTGGTCTCCCTGTTAATTTTTCACTTCGATTTTTTTTCTCTTCCAGTATTTCTTGCTTACATCACTTAAACATTTGTATTTTCCATGTAAAGTAGATCCTTCAACTGGAAGAAAACTTGAGGTTAGGCAGTACATTTTCAGAATCTTCACTTGTATTTATCGTATTTCCAAGATTGATTGTATTGTTACATTCTCATCATAATGAGAAGGTATTGGTTTTGTGTGAAAAATTACTTTCACGGATTCCATCAAATGTCGACGTTTTGAGGCCCCCTGAGTCCGAAAAAAAAGTTTTTACGTCGCTGTCTGTCTGTCTGTCGTCGTCGTCGTCGTCGTTGGTGTCTGTATATCGCATAACTTTTGAAAGACTCGTCGGATTGAGTTGTAATTTGGTACACAGTTTCAGGGACCAAAAAGAAGAATCAAGTTCGTTAACCAGCTATTTTGG
>JAWWLR010000092.1:74873604-74886577 GCA_035041075.1 Acraspis erinacei | reverse complement strand
GTCTCATTCACACATTCTAACCATTCTTTCCGCGGTCTGCCTCTGGGCACGCTGCCATTTACTTTACCTTGATACACTTGTTTCGTTAGTCGTTCATATTCTTCATTCTCTCAACCGAACCATCTTAACCGATTTCCTTCCCATGTGACAACTAGCGTCTATTCCGCGCCACATTCTTTAAGGATTATCTCGTTGCTCACTTTGTCCATCAGAGTTTTCCCGCATATTATGAGCAAGAATCTCATGTCAATCGCGTTAATTTTACTCTTATCTTTTTCTTGATAGGTCTATGTCTTGCTGCCGTATAGTACAGTCGGTACAAATATAGAATTAAGTATTGCCATTTTAGCCTTATTTGATATATTTTCATTTCGGATAAGGGGGCCTGTTCTACCAATTACCTTCTTGCGTTCGTAATCTCGAATAATATTATAAATGAAATGTAAATGAACTAAGAAAAATGTCGAGTAAAAATCCATCATAGAAACAGTAAGGGGAGAAAGTAATTGATGTATCGCGTAGCTCTAGAATTTTATTTTCGAAATGGTAGATGGAAAAATTATTTTCTTATGGAAATTAGACATGTGGGATGTAGGCTGTAGGAGAGGCAGGTAATAATGGCATCGGATAACGTCATGTAACTGAGACTTGAGTATAATATATCAGCTTTTCCCGAATCCTGGATTTGCGGTTCACCGAGATTTGCTCTAGCGCTTGTGGAACCGCTGTGGAACATCAGCTTCCGAAATTTCACTAAATTCTAGAGACTAAAGGTCTCTAATACCAGTCACTGCACGATTTATACAAATTGACAGAGGATGATGAGATGCGACGAAGACGCAGTTTGCTTATATGTAACGAGAAGATAGGCTTCAACTCAATCATAGTCGAACTTAAAATCTATATATAATTTATTTGAAAAATCTCAATTTTAATTTTTTAATTATTGTGAAATTTAATAAATGCAAAAGCAGGATGAAGAGAATCAATTTTAAATAATGCTGAATTCAAAGATGCAGTACTCCGAAGCCAGAAATAAAAAAAAGAAACTGAAGTCAATCCGTCGATTCTTCACATTTATTAATTAGGTTGTAGCTTTTAGAAAATACAGTCCCAACAAAAACATCTTCGATACAAAACACTTGACTGCATAGAATGAAAAAATAATAATTAACATTAATTTAATATGTGCATTGAAAAATGTAGTTTTTAAACGCTCTCTTAGAATTTGAATTTGAAAAAAATCATCGAAATGATTGACTGATTTATTCAATCTTGCTAATTTTTTGTATTTTCGTTCGCTAACTTTGATTTCACAAAATCATTTAATTATGCTTAATATTATATGATAAATTCTATACAATTTTAGAAACTGATGGTAATATTATAAATTCTGGAAACATAGGTCTAGAAACTTGTACTACATACGTGTAGTTCCAATTTTATGTTAACTAGTCCAATATAGTTGGCTACATCCCACAGTGGGAGGAATCGGAAATTGACTTTACAGAATCCACTAAAGCCTACAATTCTTGACCGATTTTGACTTTTTTTAATTACTCGGGAATGAATCCTTTAGAACGACTTTAAACCGGATTTTTTAATTACACCTCATAAAATTTATGATTTAAATAAATAGAACATCAAAATTGTAAATTTTACGAATATTAATTTTTTTGCTCGATGAAGAAACTTTAGAGAAATCGCTATCTACCAGAATTATTGCAGATACAATTCAGGGACATAAATATTTAGTTGAAGATTTAAGCCAATTGTTATAAATAATTTATATGAAAAATTATTTTCATAAGGTTCTCAACCACAACAAAAAACTGGATCTTGCTCAAAGATGCTTGAATATCTCGTAAGAGTAGTATATAGAATGGAAAATAACGATTAATTAACCATTACATCACAGAACTTTAAAATTAGTTCCATATTATAATAAATAGCTGCAGAAGAATATAAATGTTTTTCTGCTAAATGTGTCTCTGCTAAATCATATTGCAGGTATCTCAGTGGTTATATTTTATCAAGAAAGTATGTTATCAACTCATAATTGTTATTGTAATTAACAATATAAACAAACAGTCATCTATAGCAATTGTGGTCAGAATTAGCGCGTTTTCAGTAATGATTATTTTACGAAATCTCTTCGCCGAAATTCATTGAAACAGAGAATTATTATGTCTTCTTCTGAATTAATTCTTCCATTGTTGCTAATCGAGGATGCTGGTATTGATCAATAATTCTCGTATAGTTACTATTTTCTACAATTTATTTAAATTTATCAATAATTTAAATCTGTTTACCGCGCTAGTCGTTTAATTTTTATTTTGCTTTTCAAAAATATCTCCATATAAGTAGCACTCTTTTAATAACCAATAAAACATTTTTTTATCACTCTTAACATTTGTGTTATTTGTACTTTAAAACCGTCAGATCTTTTTTCCGCTCCCTGTTAGCATTTTGTTTATAAAAGATACAATTGTCTATTATTATTCCATAATAAAATTAATTAAAAATTACTGAAAAAATTAATAATTTAAGTACCACTATCAAGACACAATAAAATAATCATTTCGAAAAAAAACCGCTTATTCAGACGTAAGATTTCTAGAAATTACCATCTATTCCAAATATGGGTTATAACCATAACAATTGCGTTATGGTGCTACACTTTCTTGATGAAGTATAATCATCGAGATTAGTGGAAAATCATCTAGCCAAGAAAATAATTTTTTCCTGATGGAAAACGCTAAATTTTGTAATTTTTTCATACTACTTTTATTCGGAATACACATATTTAACATCTATATTTTCCCGCAGCTATTTATTATAATTTATCATTAATGCTAAAGTTTCTTGAAGAAAAGAACACTGCAAAAAATACAATTTTGTTTATTATAATATTTTTAATAATGTTAATGGTTAACTAATGGTTATTTTCATTCTATATACGACTCCTAGGAGACATTTAGGCATTTTTATTCAATTATGTTTTTTTACGATTAATTATAGAAAGAGAATTTTAAAGCACTAAAGATATTACGAAATCTTGATGTGCATCACCAGAGAATATTACCGAAAAACTGAAGTTAAAATCTTACTTTAATTGGTCCAATGGAGTTCGTTGTAGCCGTGCGAAAAGGAAATCGTATTTTTTTAAATAAAGAAAAACACGAATATTTATTTAGCAAATAAGATTAGCATGTTCGTTACCATGGAACTTGCAATATTCGTGAAATTGTACACCTCTACTGTAACTCTTGATCGAATACGAACCCATAATCGTTTTTTAATTTAAAACTCTATAAGGTAACTTTAGTTCGAAAATCTGTCAGAACATATACCGACTTATAAAATGATAGATATTTTTTTTAAACTTATAGTTAAAGATCTTGACTTTTTCAGATATGCAATTCTTGAAACAATTACTCATATTCTAGCGACGCATTGTTTTAAATCCTTAATAGGCAAACTCTTTTTGAAAAAATAGAAACTTTAAAAGAGGTATTTACATGCTCATTATGCTAAAGTGGATTTGTAATGCGGAGCGAAAATGATGAATGACTCAAGTTTAATAATAAATAGTAGCTGGAGGGATAAAAATAAATTTCTCTGTCTTCATTTCTCAGGTATACGTTTCTTGTGAAAATATTCAAGAACCTTGACAGTTACGTGCATATTTCATCTTGACATTTATAGCCGCGCATCTTGCACATCAAAACGCCTGATTATCAATTACATTTCAGCCGCGGTACGCCGGAAAATACACTTTCGGTTACCGAGTGACTGACCATGGGACCGGAAATGACTTTGGCCATGAAGAACATCGGCACGGTGAGATTACTAAAGGACGCTACCACGTGTTGCTTCCCGATGGTAGAACACAGAATGTCAACTACCATGTTGACCACGATGGATATCACGCGAAAGTATCGTATCACTAGAATAATTTATATTAAATAATTTATTATATGGCGATCGCATACCAAGATGTTCCTCAAATTAATATCAATAATAGAAGCTCAATATTAATGCCGTTGAATTTCAGGCAGTTGGCCTACCAAAAATCACATATTTGGAAAAAATAAATTTTCAATGATTTTAAGAATAAGTATAATATGTATAATGATGGTTTTTTACGGGGAAAAAAATATTCACACAGCCCAATTTTGAAAGTAAATTTTTTTAATGGCTGAAATCGTTGAAAGCAGTTTTTCAAAGGATACAATTTTTTAAACCAAATAAATATATTTGAAGATTATCTACTGTCATTTTGGATTCTGGTGCATTTTACTATCTCCATTCAAAATCCTCCCGAAAATAAAAAAAAAATCTTAATTTCCGAAAATCGAAAACCGACACTTATATTTTTTCCCACTTTTACTGAACTTTTTCTTTTATAGAGAAGACATCCCTTGAGTTTTATGCGAAGATTTTTTTGTAAATATTCGAAGATTCGCGTCTTTCTCGGAAACAACATTGCACATGCATATAATTTTTATTTAACACAATCAATTTTTTTTATTATTATCCCTCAAAACAGAGCCAGGGGACGTCCGTTATGATATTGTATAGCATCTCCGAATTCAGTTTTTAAACACTTTTCATTTTTGTGTGAAAAAATAAGGGGTAACTGTACCCCATTGACTACACGACGAAGTATCACATGTCCTAAAGGTCTCCTCCTTTTCCTTCTCTTTAGCAGTGATGTAATAGATGGTTAGAGCCGAGAATTAGATCACGTATATAGTTTGTTTCTTGAAGGTTTGGAGAATTATGTCAGGCCTCGAGTGTGCCAGCGGTCCGAAAATCGTAGTTCCAGAAAAAATTTTTCTTTCTTCAGATGAATTTTAGAACACTTGTCAAATCATAAGTCCATACAATCTCTTCTGTGTACTCCTTGACGATATTTAAAGCATTCTCAAGTTTGCTTTTACCAGAAGCATAGATCTTCAGGTCATTCATATAAAATACGTGAGTAACTTATCCAGGAGAATTTCTTAGTGCGAGAGATAGAGGCAGAAGTATGATTAAAAATTCAGAGGGCTTATTGTAACGCCCTGAAAGACGCCACTCTGGAAGGTGACGTTTTTCTATTTCACACGATAATTTCCAGATGACGTAATAACTCTATTTTCCAAAGGGGCATCAATATCTCGATACACCTTACGATGTGAGAATGAATCTTCAAGCTTTCCAGCAGACAGATGATAAGTTTAATGAGAGGTTGAATCAAAAGCTTACCCTTAGTCAATCCAGACCATTGACAGGACGCGCTGATCGACTGTTGCGTCTTTGCAGGCGCACCTGTCAATTTGCAGGTCCTTTCGGCACCTTCTTCACCTTTTTCGAGCCACATTGTTAGTTGGACAAGTTGCCTTTTTTCAGTAGGAGTATAGTGCGTCCTAACAGCAGCCACTGCGGAATGAGTGTTTCCGACTATAAATATGCGGCGAATATGCGGACCAAATGCTGGTGTGCAGAAGTGAACTTCTTATACAACAAGTTCTTGATATTATCTGGTCTTGCAGCGGAAAAATTCTTCTTACCCCTAAGTGCTAAATCTCTCCTTCTTCTGCATTCTCCTTCCTGCGTCATTTAACACCCGTATCTTGTGAAGAACATTCTGCTTGATTGTCAGTAGCTTTCAATACTTCTGTGTTTGATTGTAGATTCTTAAATTTTTGGGCTAACTTTCGAACCCTTTCCAAGAACGGTTGACCAGATCTTATTTATTTAAGCACACACTTAACACGGGATGCATTCTGTCTGGTCCATCAAATCTTCTCGTTCATTTGATGTAAGTGTTTTTGGTCTTTTGATCCATAATTGGTTTTACCTTCGATTTGAATCAGCCAAAGCTCTTGCAGCTCCATAAACTGAACAATTGATTTTGCAGAGGTCGGAATCCTCCGAGATACCCTCACCAAGGGAGGTATCTATTCCAGTCAAATCTTGGGGCTTAGGAGGAATTTGCATGACAATGTTCCTCCTTGTCCTGAAATCACTATTATCTCTCAAGAGGAGCCTTCTTTCCACGGTTAGTCTTTATGTCGATTCCTGATCTTTGTCTGCAGCTTGTTCAAGTAGTGGTTGGGGAAGCACTTCGTGTACATATCCACATTTCAAGAGGAGGCACGTTGACTTCGAAATGCCTGATGCGACGCGTGCTGAAGCTCTGGGTGTTTCTGGCACCTCATAGTGTGCGTACGCGCCATAAAGCCTCTGTGAGCAGGGATAATGCTGGCATCGTAGCAGTCTAGCAACTCTGCCTTGAGATGATTCGTCTACTTAATGTGGGCGTTTCCTCGTCGTGTTTCCATATAAATTATTTTCAGCAGCCCAAACTCTAGTGTGTTCGTCACTGTTTGCCGACCAATTGTCGGATGCTCTGCTTGCTCGATTGTTTCGAACCGCATCTACAACTTTTTCATGGTTTGATGATGTCAGTACTGTTTCCACGAGCAGCTAGCACTCTAAAAGGTCGACCGTTATAACCGAGTCATCGTTCGAGACAGCTGAACCAGGTTCGATTCAGCTTTCTGAACGTTTTTTACCCCTCAGCTTAGGTGTTTCTCCTCGGAACCAGCGCCGGACAATTGTTCGCGATTGGTTATTAATCATTGTAAC
This sequence comes from Acraspis erinacei, assembly GCA_035041075.1. Classification (NCBI taxonomy): domain Eukaryota; kingdom Metazoa; phylum Arthropoda; class Insecta; order Hymenoptera; family Cynipidae; genus Acraspis; species Acraspis erinacei. The sequence continues at coordinate 74,879,938 of JAWWLR010000092.1, read as the reverse complement.
TATATTCAGCAGAAACCCTTCGTTTTTCATAGGCCTTTCGGTTCGACTACAAAGGAATCGAAACCGAAATTGAAATATTTGTTATAAACATCAAAGTTTCTGCTTATATAATCAAGGCGCACTATCAGATTTATTCGGGCTAAGCTTTTTTTGAAGACGTGCGAATTTGTTTTTCCTGGAAATTCATTTTTGTCTCTTTTTCTTCGAAACAAAGCAAGTTACCGCAAAATAGAAAGAGGCATATTTTCTAGAAACTTTTTATATGTGCAAAATTTTGTCGTAATTTTTTTGGGTATATTTCTTTGTATCTGAATAAAACGAGAAAATTAGATTTTATACAAACAATTCTCTTGTCCATGAAAAAGTTAAGCCTATATAAAACTCATACGATATCTTCCCTATAAAAGGCCAAATTTAAAAAAATTGGCAAAAAAATAAGTGTGGTTTTCATGTAGAAATATGTTTTTTTATATTCTTAAACAAGTTCACCCTGTTTTGGCAATTTAAAACTATTTAAAGATTTTCCGATGAATGTTTGAAGAAGATGGTAAAACGGAGCAGAATTTAAAAAGGGAATTAACACGTATGCATTTTAAAAAAACTAGAAAACAAAATATTTTGTCCAAGGGAGATTCTGCAAGTTGAAGTATAGAACCTGCCTGTTTTTATCCAAATAACTACAGTAGATTATTATTTACCTACTTATATTTAAAATTAGAAACAATTAAGTTGTACGAAATTTTTTCCTAAAAAGTATGCCATTGTTAACTTTAATTAAACCATTTTTCCAGTTGGTTAGAAGCGACAGCAAAAGGGATTCAATTTTTTTTAAATAATAAAACAAATATATTATCATTTTTCCGATTTCCAATATTAAAATTGCTGAATTCCTAACAGTTTAAATTTAAAGCTAAATATGGAATTTTTGGAATTTGTAAATAATTAAACTTGAATCCTTTGCTTAAGATTCTTCCGTTTATACCATTGCATTATTACAAAAAATATATGACAACGTTGAGTTTCAAATAACTTGGAGCAAAAAAAAAAAAAATTTCGGCGAAAATTTTAAGAGCATAAACATTGGCTTGGATCAAGGGTTGGTAAAAGATATCAACAAAAAAAAGATCTAGAAGTGCTTAACTTATGTCCAAAGTACTATTCCGTAATATTAGTATAACGGTTTTGACCGTTATCGTTATTATAATCATTTTGAAGTCTGTCATACATGCAAAAATGTAATAATTCAATTTGAAAGATCTTTAGTATTATTTTTTCAATTATGATCATTTAAAATTTAAAACTTTATCCTAGTTGTTTTGATGTTGAAAATTCAAATATTCAAAAACATTTGGAAATTTGTTTAGTCTTAAATTAAAATTTTTTTAAATATTCAATTTTAATCGTTAGTGTATTTTTCAATTTTAGAATCTTAAATTTTTGATGCATTTAAAAAAAATATATATTTTTTGCAATTTTGAAAAAATATAAGAAAAAAGTAGACTCGTATCTTGAATATTTAATATATAAGAATTTAAATAAAATATTAACATCAATTTTTGAGGCGAATAATTGTTTTGTGTAAGTCTTTCATATAATTAGGCACCTTGAAACATCACTGCTGTAAGATTATATATCAAATTTTCTAACTTACTTTTTTTCACTATTCTACACGCAAAATACTGTATTCTATACTTCGTTTGTAAAATTGTTAAATTTTATTTGTCTCTAGGTCATCACTTCACTATTATTTATTTATTTCTTGTTACTTCTCTTTTGAAGATAATAATTTTAGGTACCTATGTGATCTAATTTAATTTAAGATTTCAAAGAAAAGGCAAAGATACTTTTCAAATGTTTCTCTCGAAACCGCCTTACTGTGCAATATCTACAATTAAGTAGAGCAATTAATTAATGTACAATTACTCAATACTAATTAAGTTAAATTCTCTATAATTATTATGAGTGCAATCATGTGCCATTTCATAGGCGTTTTTTCACCAACATCTAGTGGATTCTGTGCTGCAATGGTGATTTAAAAATCAATTTTTTATCGAGATACTTTCCAAAATTATCCTCATCTGAAACCTTATAGCATATATATTTTAATTAATTGACTTTCAAAATCCTCAATTCGTATCACTTCGATATTTACGGAAAATGCAGTCACGGCCTAAATAAATATATGGAACAATTAAAACATATTAAAAATAGTTAACTTAAAACATTAATTATAAATAGTTCCAAATTAATATATTAATATTGTATAATAGAATTAAGTCCAAAGCTTCTTCATCTACTTTTTATTCGTTCGGAAATTAGTTCGTTCTCGTAATACAAAGTATTTCACTTTCAAGAAGAAGGTCAGAAAAAGACTTGCTCGCTATACACAGAAAACAACTATGGATTCAATTTTGTGTCCGTTCACTTTCTCATAAACTCATTTGGAACTTAAATTATATTCGCTCTCTTGATAATTGGAAATCTGAAAAATAAGTGAATAATTGCTTTCAATATTCGTAATGTTAAATATGAACCAACAAACAGTACACGCACGTACTGTTATTAATAGAAAATGTTCCGAATAAAAAAATGTTAGATTAGGTAAAATTTTGGAAAAAGGACAATATTGTAAATGGAATGAACTGAACTTTTATCATTTCCAAATTAAAGATTTTAAAGTTGCATCATTTGAAAACAGAAGTGTTTGAAATTGAAAATTTATGAAACAGAAGCTCTCAAAATTGAAAAATAGGAGACCGCAGTTTTAAAAATTAGACAGTTTCATAAAAAAATTAGTTGAAATTGCATAATTTCAAATTATAAGCATTCAAAATTGTATAATTTTATTTTAATTGAAGAATCTAGATATTAAGTGAATTCTTATGAAAATTGCAAAAACAGAATAATTTCAAAATGTTCAAATTTGAATAAATAAAGATTAGAATTAGGGAAATTATATCATTTAGAAATCAGCCACTGAAATGTAATTATTTCTGATTAAAAGCGTTTAAAATTGAAAACATTTTAATTTAAATATCTTTTAACTCGAAGCCAGCGAAAGTTAAAAATTGAAAACCAAATTCAATATTTTAAATTTCAAGCTTCTAAAATTGTATTGTTTTAAATTTAGATAATGTAACAAAATTATAATTTAATATTAATATTAATCAGACAACATTTAAATAACTGAAAGCATGTATTGCAAGGAATTACAAGGAATGGCAATCTTTCAACCTTTTTATAAGCAAATTCTTCAAAATTTCAATTATCTACATAAATTTAAATCGTTTAAACATTAAAAGTTTTCAAAATGTCAATTTATACTTTCCAATCTTCCGCAGTTTCAATTTAAATTACATAGTTAAAACTTATAAAAGAAAAAAATGGAGAACTCAGCATTCAACCTGAAAATTCACAACTCTAAATTTTTAGCGATTCAAAATTAAAGAAATTATTCAATTACTGAGGTATTGGTTTAGTATAATTCTATTTTCATTTATTTGAAATCCCAACAGCACAATTTTTAACACCTTATTAAAAAACTTTCGTACATTCCTGAAATCTTCCAATCAAATATTTTTCAGTTTTAAATGATAATTTTTTTAAATCTTCGAATTAAAATCGGAAATTTTTAAGATGTTACATTTCAAATTAGGAATTAAAAAAGGAAGAAAACAGAACAAGGTCCGTGTGATTCAAATTTTTGAAATAGCAACTTAAAGGATTTCAATTTTCAATTTTTTTTCTTTTATTTCGATTTGAAATTTTCAGTACCTTGACCATTTTCAAATAAAAAATAATTTAATTTTAAATACCTAGTTCTAAAATCGTATAATTTTTAAGGCTTCAATTTAAAAAATCCATTTTCTTAATTTTTTATTGTTTTGAATTTATTCTGGATGCATTTAATTTTAAAAAAACGTTTAGTTACAAATACTTACTTACTTTGATACTCTACAATTTCAAAGAGCAATAAATATGAAGCTGACTATAAACTTTTTTTATAAAAGTTTACGAAATTTAATAGTAAATTTGCTCTGCCACTTTTAAAATTTAAATTTGAAACTACGAAAGATTCAAAAAGATTTAAATTCAAAATTTTTGAATAATTAAGTATGTCAATTAAAAATTTTCATTATACACCTAAAATATTACAGGGTAGCCTTTAAAACAAAAACAAATTTTTAGTCATTTTCCGGTTATCAAATATTTCTGTAAAAGAGCAAGCAAAGCCTTATCGCAAATGTATCGAAAAGAACTTTTTTTAAATATTGTTAATAAAGGATTATAAATCATTCAAAAAGATACTATCCGCTTGAATCCTACTGAATGCTTATTTTTACAAATAAATAATTAAATGATGATTTTTTAACCTCATGGTATTTAAAAAAAAGTATAATCCTTTTTCTTTCAATAAAGACACGACAATACTCTCAGTTAAAAAAAGGAAATTTTATTTTTGACCACTATTTTTGACCTCTTTGCTTTCGAAGAAAAAAATTGTAGTTCCAAGTCCTCAAAAATTAAACTTTTTGATAATTGCATGTTTTAATCTATAATCATGAATTCAAATCATATAAATTTCAAATATGATCAATATAATTAATGAGTATCGTATCATGTAGTACCAAGTGGCATTCAAAGTGACGGGACAGATTTTATTACTATAAAAAGGGATTTCTGTCCAAACAAATCACTTTAGAAATTGAAACATTCTCAAACTAGGATCTTGAAACTAAGTCGCTAAAGTTATTAATTTTCAAATTGTGCATCTTCATTTTGAAAATTTAAATATTTTAAGCTAAATTTAATAACTTGAAAATTAAAGGCAACCACTTCATTTTTAAGACAAGTTCATCAGATGGCAACATATTATATAAGTATGCTTCAATCTTGTTTCATTAAATTTAGAGGCCATTCCTTCTTTTAAACTGAAACTAATTTTTTTTCTGTGTATTGTTGAATACTAATCTGAATTTTTTGCGGCTTCCTGAGAGAATCTTGCAACCATCCTTTATTTCCATGAACGTGCACGCATTATTCGTAACGATCTGATCTGCTCTGTCTCGAGTCTTCACTTTTAGCGTTTCACATTAAATTATGAATAGCCCCGGCGTGCTTAACAAAGAAATACTTGTATCTTGCGTAATTTCAACCGTGAGAAGATCATCCTGTATCTCGGTCACGAAGTCTGGAACAATCTTTCAGCAGATCGCCTTAGCTTGTATAAATCTATATTAGGCTGACCTAATATCATTACGCACTGCGGCAGGCATCGATATTCGAATCAGTTGTTTGCGCAATTTTGTACCTGTGTCGAATGTAACTGAAAGGCAGAAGATTCCGTGATATTCTTATGCCAGTATATACTTGATGTACCTTTTATAAATGATTTGTCGTAACTTCGACTTTATGCTCTTAAGGACCCTTGTTAAACAGTTGGGATTTTAAGTCCTGATTGTTTTCCAATATTTTCTCAATTAATAAAAAGAATGTTAAATTCTCGAATGTGGTACCTTTCTAAAGTAATTTTTTGTCACCTGACAATTTTTAATCACCTTATTTTCAAATATCGCATTTATGGCGAGTCACATTTGCAGCATTTCACGTTTGCAGCAGGTCACGTTTGCAGCAAGTCACATTGCGGTAAGTTATACTCCAAATAAGGCATTTTTTATTTATTAAGCTAGACAAAAGTTTGATTTTTTCAGTTGAAAACATCAAAAAACTCAGTGATTCTATTACTTGATAGAAATTATTTTTCTCTAATATTTTTTATCTCGAAATAAAATCATACCATCATTGGTGAAAACCATAAAACTCGCTTCGATTCTGCAGAGTGTACCGGACACACAAAAATACCATTATTTTGCACCCTCTCCGGAATAGTTCCAGATGTTGTAGAAGTAATCATCGTCTCCACAGCATGATATTTTTCCGACGAGAAATATCGCAAAGAGAAGAGCAAAGTGAACTTTAACTTCAATGAAGAAGTCATTGTTTAAATACCACTGAGAACACCCCAAAATTCGTGTGACTGTATGTGTTTATCAAACGACTCGTTGATTACACAGCAAATACTAGAATATAAAACTATTGAATATCATTCTAAATATCAACTTGGGATCAAGATGATACATTTTTGCGGATCCAAAATTAATTTGTCTAAAACTTAATTAAAATCTGTCGCGTAGGAGTTTTTACAACCCAAGTGTAAAATTCATACATAAAATAGCCAAAGAACTGAAGTTTTCCACTATACAGGGTGATTTTTTTAACTTGAAACTTTCAAATATCTCGAAAAATAGGCACTCTATGAAAAAATGTTATGAAT
>JAWWLR010000092.1:74717492-74732651 GCA_035041075.1 Acraspis erinacei | reverse complement strand
AACCAGAGCTTCAGTGCATTTTAATACAACTGTCATCCAAATATCAACCGATTCTAATTTGTAATTCTATTGCCGAGGGTACTCCCTTAAGTGATTTGTTCCAAATTACTTTTTTTCTTAGTTTTGATCACCTGTTTTCGATTGCAATTCTAAATATTGTTTGTGTGCAAATTTCAACTGTTTTACTTTTCATTGAGAATAATTTTTTTCTAACCCAGATAGAACTTAAAAGTTTAATTGTTTCTATATGAGTGTTCTTATACTAAATTTGATGAAAATAAATGTAGAAACCAACACTTTTCCGAATTAAAATTATTGATCTCTCAGGCGTAAGGTACTTTTTATACATGAAAGGAACATTTAGAGCGGTCAGGAAAAATAAAAAATTGTTCATGGAAAAATCGGGAAATTTTGAAGTCTAGATTTTACAGCAATCCTGTGAAAGACGTAGATTGCATTCTCATTAAAAATACCATCTGTTAGAATGCAGATGCCTAATCTAGAGGGAAAAAAACCTATATGATATAATGTTTAGATTATGCCAAAACATAGTTTGAAAGTACGGACAGTGTTATTCACGATGAAAATTCTATTCTCTTCCTATTTCATTATGTATAGTATTAATTATTATGATTACTAGAATTATCAGCATTATTAGGAGAATCGTTTAGATTATGCTGGGGTTACTGCTTAGCATTTTCGGTATTAAACACCTTGCCATCGTGAGCGCACTAAATGCTATTGGTCTGTAATGTGGCACGTTATTGGCTCATAAACTTACAGTACTCGTAAATGTTTAGCTGTGTGCGTGCACGTGCATAATCAGGGAGATCCTATATCGGAATGTTATGGGTGGAACATAAATATAACATGAAGCTTACACAGTAATAACAATCGATCCCTTGAGGGTTATTTGTATAACTGTGTCGTTAATGAAATTGTATTATCGTGAACAAATATCTCTTTTCCATCGAATTGTCTACTCAACCTGTTATTGTTTTTTTCCTGCTATTTCTCTATATTCGTGATTTATGTATGCACATTGTGCGAGTCCGATTTCTGATAATCTTGTCACTGCAAATTGAGAATGCTGGGTTCATTTTATGACATTGTATTTGATGTAACTGTAACACATTTCTAAATATGTAGAAACTGAAATTAATTTCCTTTATAATTAGTTTATCCCCTGCTTATATTTTGTGGTATGACAGTTAATTGTTGCTGCGTATTGCGTATGTTGCATTATGATGATGATAATGTAAGAACATTATTTATATCAGATTTGAAAAATGAGTAGGGCTAAAAATGATTTATAAAACCCAGGAAAATATAACCATTGTTAGTTGTCACTACTTTTGGAAGAGAGCTGAAGGTGAACTTAAGAAAACAATATTTCAGGTTAAAGTTGTTTATTTAACAATATTTTTTAGAGAATTAATTTTATTTCAGAAAAATATTCTTCATGAAATTAACAATTGTATAAGGGCTAAATGTTTTTAAATAAATACGCTCTGAAGAAATTGGTAGAAAATCCTTCAAGAAATAAAATCAGCCCGACAAAATGAAGTTATAATAAGAATTGCAATTTTCACTTAGTTTCACCTTCAGTTCTCTTATAAAATTAGTTAAAATTAACATAGGGAACATTTTCCTTGATTTTACAAATTATTTTTAATAATGCTCATACTCCAAACTAAGATAACTAGTTACATCGTCAAAATATCTTCAAGTCAATTAAACTCTCGTAAATATTTTGTGCTATCCGCTGATATGCCGGCTTCACCTATGACTGCTTACACCCCCCTCCACCCTTAAAATGCCTTAATGGCCTTGAAGTTTGAATAGTTAGGGCTGTATCAGAAGCTATTTACAGAGCGCATCTCTGGGCGCTACTGCGCCATATTGTGTTCGGTTTAGTATGTTTCTATTCAATATGAGTAAAATATTCAAAGAAATTTAAGTCGTTATTCATCCAATGGGAAATTAGTAAAAATTACAGAAAATGTACTAATTAAAAGTTTAAATTTTTCAAACAATTTAAATTCCCTTTTAAAAACATTAAAAATTTGAACTAATCATATTTTTATATTCTCATCATAATGAGAATTATGAAAAGTTTATTATTTATTATATATTAATATTATTCATTATTTTATATTATTATTTATTATATATTAATATTATTCATTATTTTATATTATTATTTATTATAAAAAGTTTTATGCAAAAAGTAATTATTTTGGATTTCATAGAATTTCCATGTTTCGAGACCCTTTAATTCCGAAAAAAGAGGTTTTATGGCAGTGTACTGGATAACTTTTAAAATAAGGTGGAGTTCATTAGCCAGCTGTTTTTAACGAATGGTTCTAACTTTATCCAATAAAAAGTTACTGAAAAAAATCCCACTTTGCGGTTAAATTAGGCAAGATACGAAAAAAAATGAAAGAACACAAATTTTGCAATGAGAAAAGATATAAAAAAATTAATTATTGATTATTTTATAATTGGAATATTATTTTTATTTCATACATTGAAGATAAAATATTTTTAAATTAAATTCCTGGAAAAACGCACAAAATACGATAAAATGATTCATAACGAAATTGTGCACCTAAAGTATAGCTGAAAATATGTTGTTGACCATTTTTTGATAGGATGCGCCGTTTTGGTTTTAATCTTGAAAAATAACATTGAAAACTAAAATCTTGAATTTATAGAGAAACGACAAGAAAGACAAGAAATTGTTTTACGATCAAATTGTCCGCATAAATTAGTCACAAGTTTTGTTTAGACTATTAACTGACGAAGATTTATTTTTATTCGTGAAAAGGACTTTTGAAAATAGCAGATCAAATTACATGGAAAACTGACAGGATACCATTAAATGTTTAACTGCAAACTTTTTCGTCTAAAACAGAAGTCTGAGCGCACAGTGGGCAGATTTTTAACTTTAAATTGTTTAATTTTTAGGGAACTCAACTTTAAATTGTTTAATTTTTAGGGAACTTAACTTTAAATTGTTTAATTTTTAGGGAACTCAACTTTAAATTGCTTAATTTTTAGGGAACTCAACTTCAAATTTTTAAAACCTTGAAATCTTTCATGAATAAACGTGAAATTGTGCCTTTATTATTATAAACGAGATTACAATTGAGTTATCGCGTGAATTATGAACTTTAAAAAAGTTTATGAAAAATTGCACATTCCGCAATTTTTAATATTTAATTCTTATTTATCTATAACAAATTTTAATAATTTGATAAACTACGAATGCTTGAGGTAGAAAATTTTTAATTTATGGATGCTTCATTTTTAAAATGTATCATTCCTAAAAGTGTCAAATTTTCTGTTGTATTTTAAGCATATCTGCAGTTTGAAGAATTGCAAATTGGAAATTGTTTGTAATACTGAAGTTTAAAAATTGTTCAGTTAAAAATTCTAAAAAGTGAAAATACATTACAGGTTTGATAATTTAAAAATGCATGCTTTAATTTACAATCGTACAATTTTTGAAGTCTAATTTGGAATTTCTCTCCTTTAAACGTTTCGAGCTGAAAATTGGTTATCCAAAAAGGGCCTTGATTTTTAAATCTTCAAACTTCCAGACTATATTGCAAATAATGGTTATACACCTTAAAAATTTATATAATAAAGTTATTCCAATTTGAAAGATTCTTAGTTGAATATTATCATTCTTTTTAAAGACTCCCAATGTAAGGGTCATATATTGCAAAATTTTTACACAATTATCAACAAATTCTGGTACTCAAATTATACCTTCCAATTTGTCAAAAGTGTAAAATTAACTTTGCAAATCACGAAAATAAAATTGTGGCTTAATGCTCGACACTATGTTGCCCTTTTAGACTATTAAATGAAAACGTGGATAAAGTTTTTTTTCTTTTTTTATCTTGATTGTCAGTTATCGGGTAATTTCACGTGAAAAGAAAGTTAGGTAAATGTCAGTGTCCCTACAAATATGCCTTCCCATCACTATATTATTTAATATTATATATTTTAAATATCTTGCGTAATGCTTTTTCCATGCAAAGTAATAATTGTGTTATGACATCAGAGCCTATTAAATATAAAACTTTGTTACGCGAAAGTAGACTTTCTTGAAAAGCTGACACTTTTCATTCTTAATCTGACAGTTGAAGAGCAGAATCAAATTTAAGTCCTCTTGTCGATTGATTTGCCAATTGATGACGAAGTTAAGCGTAAAATGCGGACAAAGTCTGGCATGCACACCTAATTAAAATCAAAAGGCCTGCCAATCATAAAACGAATGGCTCATCTCGCGTTGCATATCGTGGAGTGAAGGGAAGATTGGCTCCTCCCGGCCCCTCTGCCTCCTACGAAGCTAGCCATTACTATCATGAAACTAATCCTAGTGCGCTTGCAAATACACAGACACAACACGTAGTTAATAAACTGTAACAAAGAATCGGTAGAGTATATAAGCGTCATCGAGGATCATCTCCTCAGTTCGCTTTGGACTCTTCAGTCAAACAGCAATATGGATCACCTTCAGGTGGGTAAACCGTGAAACCAGAAAGTAACCCTCACTTTGCTAAAGCCCACTGGCATATCGGTTAAACATAGAAGTGACAAGTTTTGTTGACTCAATGGTTAGGGGAGTTTATCTGGTTAGTGGTTTCTCTCCACTTAACGGAAGTTCAGTGCTATATCCTAAAATGTGACTTTTGAACATGACTTGCGGATGTGAGAAACCTTATATGAAATAAAGATTTGACTGCCTCACAGAATTTTTTGTTTATATGATCAAAAACGGTTCAATGTAAATCCATCATGGAACCAAAAAATCTCCTTGACAACGAAATCCCAAAATTTACATTCTGAAGACGTTAGAAGTTGTTGCTTTACAAAAAAATGTTTGTTTGAATGAGCAATTTGAATTGTTGAACCACTAAGATAGCTTCGAAAATTTATTTTTCGCGATTGTCTGAAGTTTGAAGTCAATGGCATCATGCAAAATATTTTCTAAACCCAGTTAAGGATTTATAAAAGCTTTAACCGGTTCTAAATTCTGGTTAAAATCTCCTTAAGTCATTTCAACTATCAACTTAGGAATTTCCAAATTAGCCCACATGTCCGAAATGGCGCCGTTTGACTGTAAGTGTCACAAGCATGTAATTTTAAAATTTGTTTGGTTAAAAGTTTATCTTGAGGTCAAATATTGTATTATTTGGTTAAAGATTGTATTATTTTGTTGAAAATTCAAAAATTTTGTTTAAAACACATTCTTTTTGGTAAAGAATTTAACTTTTTTAAACTAAAAATTGATCTTTTTGTTTTCAAAATAAAACTATTTTGTTTAACAATTCATCAAGATTATTCATATTTCACTTTTTTGCTAAAAGTTCATATTTCTGGTTTGAAAATTGGACTTATTTTGTAGAAAAGTCTTTTGTTTGGTATACAATTTTAACATTTTGGATGACTTTTTTTATTGGCCAAAATACTTTTCATGTTTGAAAACTCCATACTTTTGTTACAAATTCTTCCTTTTGGTTTACAAATTCAACTATTGTGTTAAAAGAGCATCAAACTATTCTAGTACTGGTTGAAAAATTATCATTTCTAGTTGAAAATTCATGTCCTTGTTGAGAATTTATCTTTTTGGGTCGAAAATTTATTTCTTTAATTCAAAATTTAACCACTTTTTAAGTTTGTTGTTGTAAAATAATTAATTTACTTGAAATTTATCTATTTTAGTTGAAACTACTTCACGTTAATAAAAATCTTTAAAATAATGTTAGAAACAAACAGTTTTCTACACTCATATTATTGATCTGCATGCAAAATTCATAATGGCCACGGAAAAGGAAAAACTAGCCAAGGAAAAATGAGGAAAATGAGAGAATTTAGAAATTGGAATTCTAAGGCAACCACGTGAGAGTTGCCTCTTAAAGCAGCCAAAAAACCTTTTGGTCATTTCTCGATCACAAGCCTTTCAAAATGAACCACTAGAAATTTGAAGCACTTTAAAAAGAGGGCTACATAGCTCATATGCAAGGAAAACTCGCATCTTGAAAGTTTTTGAATGACGTTAACTCTTCTTCAAAGTTTTCTTTCTTTATAATGGCGAAACTTATTTTAAAGGTTGTTTAGTCAGTTTCCTTTTGTAAATGTAAAAAATTTATTTAAATTTCGATTATGTTATGTCTGAAAGAATTCGTAATGTTTTCACCAAATTCACATTTTTACTTATTTTCTAGATGTTTTTTGATAAAGATTTCATATTACAACTTAAAAGAACATTATCTTTGCCCGTTTATCAGCAAGTGTGGTAAATTGAATTGTTATTTTTATTTTAAGTTCTTAGAATTCCACAGCATGAAATTGTAAGTCTTCAGTGGTGTGCAATTAATAAATAATCGAGAATAGTAAACCTGAAAAATATAGGAAATGAATATGAAAGTTTCTGAAAAAAATGTCAAATTAGAGAAACGATTTATTGGTGGTATAGATGATTTGAGGTTGCAGAAAATTAAAGAGGACTAATTTGATGAAAAACTTGTATTTGATGCTCTGAAAATTTAGAATTGGGGTAATTCTTTCCCCAGAATTATATTGCATGATTATATAATATAACTCCTTGACCAATAGTTTCTGCTTATAAATTTTACGGAATAATCATTTTAGAAAGATAATTGAATTTTGCAGACAAAATATTGAATTTAATTAAGCATTTAAAAAGCTTAGAATCTTTTTGCAGGGAGATGTTTATTTTACTGCAAGGGGATAAATAGCTTCAAAAAGATAGAGCATTGTATATCATGAAGTAGATAGGGGCAGCTTTGGTCAGCCAATCGGTTGGAAGTGATGTATTCCACACACAAATTGATTAAAAGGGGTTCGTACTCGTGCTGGCAAAAGCTTCAGAATGTCATCCAATTACGATTTATTCACTGGCCAAAAGTGTCAAAAATATTATTGTGACCCTAAATTTTTGATTATTGAAATTCTGTTATCCACGACCAAGTACCATAGGGGATAGCGTGACCACTTGTTAATTTTATTTCATGTGCTTCTTAATTTAAAAAATATAGATTCTTAAATATTGACAGATTAAATTAATTTTTTGTAGACTGTAGATTGAGTTAATTAAACTTTACTTTACTTTTTCATTAGACACAAATAGATATTTAAAATATCAATATTCTTTTGTAAGAGTGTTGCTACACAGTTTTAGTATTTTTTCTTCAAGAAAAATGAAACTTTATATTCTGAATGCTGTTTTTTGGCTTGAATAATTTGTGAGCAAAGTTTTCAATACGTCTTTTTATTTTGTTGTTAGTTCACGAGCCTGCTACTGGTGCTCTCATTTGTCAGCAGTAGCGTATCCGGTGGACTTCTTCCCAACGGTGGAACTGGAGGTTATCAGTACAACCGACCATCAGGTGGTGCAGGATTTGGTGGCGACAGGTCTGGAGGATTTGGTGGAAGGCCTTCAACGTCCTACGGAACACCAGGAGTAGGTGGCAGCGGCGGTTTTGGTGCACCAATTGGAGGCGCTGGATTTGGTGGTAGACCTTCCGGGTCATATGGAACCCCGGGGCCTAATTCAGGAGCTGGAGGATATCAAGGAAGTGGTGGTTACCAGGGAGCTGGTGGATACCAAGGAGGGTATCAAGGAGAAGGGGGTTATCAAGGAAACAACGCTGGTGACAATGGCAGGGTAAGTAGTAATTAATATATAATCGTCAAATCCATTCATGCACATTGTCCACATTGAAGCTCCCATGTTTCAGCTCACTTTTCGTCTGCTTTGGCCTCTTCATTTTTTGTCTAACGCACGACTTAACAGTTAATGAGTAAAAGTCAATATAACATCGCATACAATTCAAACTTGAATATAATTGAAAAATAGATGCAATGTTGAGAGGTTTCTTAAAAAAGAAACTAATTACAGCTACAATATTACTTTGTGAAAATAATAACTTGTTACATTGGCAGTCAGAAAAGTGGACCTTGGAATACCTAAGACTTGACTAACTAAAAATCTTAGTCTCCTTTATCCAGCTTAAACGTAAAAGAAGACCAACAATTTGGTTTTCCATGAAAATTTTAATATTTCTCAACTTTATTTAATGAATAGATTTCAAACTCATACTAAAAAGCTAGACTATCTACGAAAACTTTTATAAATCGGCGTAAAAGAGTTATTTTTTTAAATAAAAAATTTTGGAAATTGAAATTATTTTTAAAATATTTATTTATTCATCCTTAGAACCTATTTTCCTAAATAAAAAAATTAAAACAAAATAAAAAACGTGGATCTCTCCAGTTGTTGGGGGGAATATTTCTAAATCTGAAAGCCGATAAACATATTGAAAGTATTTAATTCTATTTAAAACAAAAGTCGTTATTTTCTTTTACTTTTATTTAACAATATGGCTTATTGCATTTCTTTTTTTAAATTACTATTTAGTATTTGTATCTTTTTTATTGAAATTATTTTATTCAGGAAGTAGCAAAGTTATTCTTACTTATTCACTTTGCAAATTAAAATTAATTAAATAGACATACATTTTTTATTACACTGATTGAAATGATTTAATATTTCCTAAATACTATTCAAGAAAGTAATAATTAGAAATATTGCAAATACATTTTCAAATAATTTGAGCAACTTGTAAATGAAATTCATTACAATTTCAACAAATATTTTCGATAGTTTAGATACGAGAAATTGTAAGAGTAACTTGCTCGATTATAGCTTCGTTTTGTAAATAATTTTATGACAAAATCGCTTGTAAATATGTTTTATTGTGGGATAATTTCAAGAATAAATAATAATTTACAATTAATTCATCAAAATTAAAATATTTTAAATTTAAAAAACTGAAAATTCTGCGGTTAAAAATCAAAATAGATAATAATCAAAAAAATCTTAGATCGATAAAATAATTTCTTAAATTTTGAATGTTTGCAATTTTAGAGGTTTGAATTTTCATGCTAATTGCTAAATTTTCGATTTTACCCTTTTCGTTTTAAAATTCATGTGAAATCACAATTTTTCATGTAATTACAATGTATATCCTAGAATTCTAGAAGCTTTGAATTCGAAACCTTTAATTAATATTGCAATTGCAAATTGTCCAATTTTAATCTTCAGTTCAAAATAAAATGCTTAATTTTCGAAAGTTTTGAATTGCAAATAATACAATTATTTTAGCTCTTTTCTAATGAACTTGTCCAATTTTCAAAATTTCCGTCCAAATCTTTTCAATCTTGAAAGCTTTTAATTTTAATTTTTTCAATTTCAAATAATTTAATAATAAACGCTTTTATTTAAAAATAATTAATATTTAAAAATTTGCTCAATAGTGGATTTTTAGATTCTCTATATTTTTTAAAGTTTGGAAATAAAAAGTCAGAACTCCATTTTCTGTAAGCTTCACTAATATAAAATTCTATTTATTTCAATTAAATACGTTCATTTTCAAGAGATTATTCCCTGAACTTTATTTTCACCATTTTTTACTTTTATACTTTTACAGGATATTAAGATACATTGCAAATATAGTTAAGAAATAAAGACGAAAATTTTCACCAAAGACACTACTTGACAGAAATAAGAGAAGAAAACTTCAGGGGACTTAAAGTAGGGGAAAAGTTGAGTTATGCCAAAACAGTCCACTTTACTCTCCTCGGCTTGATTAATAAGAACAGTACAACCACACATAATTAGTATCCACTCTTTTGCGAAAAACATATACCGTTAAATATATCGTTTTGAAAAATGAATTGAATTCATATATTTTCTTCTTCGACTCTTGAAAATATTTAAACAGTGCTATAAAGATGTATAATAATTATTTTTAATTTATTCCAGATTATTAATTATTGTACGCAATTCAATATACTTACTTGGATGTATGTAGCCTTTTCATATAAAGTTCACCCACTTATCTTAATGATTCTCTGACTTTTAGATCCTCGATTTTTCTTAAGGTTTTAATTACTTCTCCTCCTTTGAATTAAATAAGGAAAGAATTAACGTCAAACAGAATCGAGTAAGGTTTCCCACCTTTCGAGTCTTCTTTGAGCTTCTGAAAGATATTCACGCTCGTCCGGTGATTACGGTCACAAGGGCCGACTAATTGCACATTCAGTAAAGATTAACAACTTCCGCGTCTGTTTCGAACAGTACCGCCTCAATTTTATAACTCAATACTCCCCTAAATATTTGAAATAAGTAAATTATCCATATTGTATATATGATCAATTTCCTCCGACCCCGTACTCGGATTAGAATATCATAAAATTGGGGATAACCCTAAACGATGTCAACTTTGAACTTCAACTTTGAACTTCAACATTTCGAGAAGGATTACAGAATTTAGAAAATTATTACTATTAACTACGCATATTAATGTTCTAAATACATCAAATTAGGTAAAAAATAAATCAGAAGTTTGTAAACAAATACAAAATTCAGAGTACTTTTAATGATTTATACTCGGGCTGAGAAATTATATATAGTTTATATATAATGTGAAGTATTATATATAATATTCATTTGTTTTATATAAAAAATGTATGCAAAATGAATATTTTATATAATTATTTCCACTATATATAAACTATACATAATATTATCACGTGGATATAAAATGTTTACTATTTTCAACTGACGAAAACAACTTGCAAATTTTCATTTTACAATTAAATCTATCTTAAGCTGGCGCTAGACAGTTCATGCGAGGAAAAGAGGTGCACCCTTCATTTTTCTTTTCTATGTGTGATATTTCCTTCTTTTCAGAAAATAATATACAAGCTTGCAACTAAAAATTCTAAAACATCAATTGAAAACTCTGGAAGAAGCGATATCGTATTTTAAATACAGAATTAAGGGTGCGCGCCTTTCTCCCACATATGCGCCTCATAGCCCCTGTTTATGGTACATAAAAGACCAATCCATTTGAAATCAGGCCGGTTCTGAACTTCAAGTAATGGAATCTGTCTAGGACAAAACACGTTATTTTTTTAAAGGAAACCGAGTGACAAGTGTTTTTCACACTTTCGACAAACAAATTTTCTACGAGTTAGTACGTTTTTGAATTTTGTCTTTGTTTTTTAAGAAAACCTAATTTTTTCCTTAAACCTTTATAAGTCCTAATCTAATTGAGCTATCCGAGATTTCAGGTAAAACCCACCTTTCTTGGCTATTTTTTCAGTTTGTGCTTACATAAGGAAAATATCCTTTCAGCTTTGTGCCGAAAAACTACTTTTGAAGCCGGCAGAATGTTTTTTCTTAAAAATATAATTTTCTATTTCTTTGCATCAACCTTGCCAGATGTCATTAATAAGTAAGAAGTAGTTTTTCGGAAACTGTTTAGATGTGGAAAATTTTTAATATTTTTTCGTATCTGCCTTTTCTTGAGAGAAAAATCAGAAAATTCCAATTCATGAAAATTAAATTCTTTTGTTCACAAAAAGTTATTCAGCCATAATTAAGCTCTCAGGATGTCTTCCTGACGAAAGAAGAAATTCAACAAAAAATTAGAAAAAATAAAAGTGCGAGTTCTTTTTATAAAATCAACGTTTAATGTTTTTAGATTAACTCAACTAGCTCAAGAATTACAGAGGTTTAAAACAAAATTTGAGCTTTTTTTATTTGATAAACATAGTACAAAATTCAAATGCGTATGATTATAATTAAAATTATTATTAGATTATATTAGGCTTATGATTAAACATCTTTCCATAAACAATATTTTTAATTTCAAATAATAAAACTTAAAAAAATATCTCACTTACATTTTTGAATAAGAATACATGTTTTACTTTAATGATAGATTTAATGATTTCACGATGATTCATTTGGTTAAAAAGAGATATTTCGGGTTCTAATCATGTACACAGCTATGAATTTTGCCGACGTTTCGTAAAAATTGCGGTTCAAGTTTACTATTGTTTAGTTTTTTCTAATTTTGACTGTTCTTGATGTAAAATTCTTGATTTTGAACTCATTAATTTAAATTAGCTGCAATTTGTTAGTTTGTAATTAAAGATGAAATTTATATTTGATTACGATCACCCTCAGTTTTGAGATTAAAATATTGTTCAATTTGTTTTTATTCATTTTTTCAACCTTTCATGAGTTTATAAATACACTAATTCCCGAGAAAAGCATCCTCAGTGTAACCCAATTCTAAAACTGATGGCCTCGGATTTCGAGATGCGGGGAGCGCAGCCATACCCAATCCGCCGTTAACTCGGGAGTTGAGTGTATTGCTAATACACTTTTCAAAAATAACTTGCTATTAAAAATGTATAGTTAAAACTATCATTTAAAGTTTAAATATTTGATTTTAAATTCTTTCTATTTTAATAACGTAATTTCACTCTCAATTATAAATACTTTGAATACGATTGGTTAAAATTGTTAACCCGTTAAACCTTGATGTTTTTATAATTAAATTCATTAATATTTGTCAGAAATTAAGAAAAGTTTTTCTGATTTGAAGTAGCATTTTAAGGCCTCAGAACTTTTGCAATTTATTCTTACTATGAAATTTGAAGTAACTCGATTTCAAGTACGTAAATTTGTACGACATAATTTAAATCTAATGTCTAAAGTCTAAAAAAAACCTACCTCTGGATCGCACAGTTCGGTAAAATAAGAAATTGGGTTTCGAAAAGTTCCAGAGGCTATATTTCTTTGCCGATTTTACTGCTTTTGTTTAAGATTAAAGCTGATTAGATTCTATGGAACCCCGTCAGGCCGATTTTTGAAAATTTTGAAGAATAGTCATTTGTGTTGCAAAATGTCGAAAACCCTTACTTTTTTATATTTTCACTACTTCCTTTACCTCATTTATTAATATCTTACCCAAAAAGATATAGAATTAGTGAAATTCAATTCGCCAAAATAATGTCGATATCGTGTATGAAGTTTCTTTACTCTCCTAATTCTTGTAAACAAATTAATAAGCAGAGTGGATTTTTATTGCATTTTGATACCTGAAAGCAATTTTTACTTGATTTTCTCGAGGAATCATGTGAAATCAATGCCTTATCACAAGTAAATACTAGAAGATTACATTTTTCATGGTTATGAACAATGCTTCTTTTTTTAGCGCAATCGTTTATTTTACCCTGAAAGATAATATTTTTTCTGGATATATTGATAAATAATGACATTTTTTATTGTTATATACAATTAGTATCAACAAATTTATTACATAAGTACAAACACGCAGAAAATCCATTTGGTAGCAGAATCGTGTATTTCACCCTTAAAGAATAATATTAAACACTTGTTTCGCTGTTGGGTTTTACGTTTGAGTTTGGCGCTGGTCGACCCAAATAGTAGAAACGAAAGGCTGCAGGTTTGCAGTACTCCTTTGCTAAAGGAATTAATGCCAAAGGAAATCTTCGAAAAAAAATTTTTCTCTAAGTAGAGTCAAAGCAGAAAATTCCTAACAGTTCCCCTAGATTTCGAATTGGGTGTAACTGCACGCGAGTGAAACCCGAGAATGTGCTTTGCGGTGGTCGAACCCTAACCTCAAAGCGCATTTCCTTTGAGAAAAAATACTTTCAATTCAAAGTTCTAAATTCCAGATTCCCACAAAAGCGCAACCAGGCTTTGCACTGAATGATAGTGAATGTACATAATCATATTCTTTATCGCGGTGCAAATTAGTCCAGAAACCGACTGCCCTGTATACTACTATTATTGCACTTTGTAGATTCATTTTTTTGTCGTATAATAAACTATATTCAACTGTTGCTGAAGGGAATAACCGCGTCCTAAATTCTTATAAAAAAATGTGGAAACCGATTACAATTGTAATTAATTAATTAATTATTTACAATTAATTGTAATTGTAATTTTTTTTGTGAAGAAAATTGCAGTAGTACATTTATAAATTATAGAAAATAGTTTACGTGATTTCTGCTATTTCAATCAATTCGCAATCATCTTGCAATAAGATTTCTTGACATATTTAATTTTCAAAATTTGTACCTTTTCAATTAACGACTTGAAACTATTTTAATAAAAAAAACGTTAACGCTTTAATTTTAAGCCTGTGACAATTCCATGTAAAGAAGCAGACATTCCTAACAGAAAATTGTGTGTTATTACTTTAATTTATTTTATAATAATTTTAAATTGTTCACATTGTCATATTACACAGGGTTTGCTTTATAAGGTTTATATTTTAAGAATCTTTAAATTTCTTTTTTTTCCGCGGCAATTATCGCTGTGGAATGTTTTAATATTGCACGCATTCCTTTAAAATCTATTAAATTTTGAGTCATAAAACGTTTATTTTCATCATTTATTTGTGTTCCTTTTAGATTTAGATTGAAAATTTTTTGAGTTGGCATTTGGTTTGAAGGAATCAGCGTTTTAGTTTGAATGAAACGAATGAAACGTTTTAGTTTGAAATCTCCAAAATTGGCACGATTGCAATTACAAAATTGAAAGATTTTCCTCATTTAATGCATATTAGGTGCATTAACCAATTCTTATAATTCAAATTTCAAATTTTTTAATTTAAACGTAGGTTACAATCTAATAGATTTAAAATTCAAGTACCTATTTGAATTGTAGACTATTTAAATGGCCAATTTCCTTATTATCACGATTTACAGAGTTCTTCAAATTATTAATTTGGTGAATTCTGATGTTTTTAACATTTAGATCGTAAGCTTTTAAACTCCACAATATTTTGATCTCCTAATTTTTTATTTTTGAATATAAAACTACTTATTTTAAAAGTACTAATATAATATGAGGATTATGGAAGAAACGCCGTTTTCGAATTTTTATTTGAAAAATATATTCTTTTATTTATGTCGTGCCATGCCGGCGACTAGATATGGCATAATATGCTTTCAATATTTTCGAAACAAGCTAGAGGTTTATGTTTTTATAAAAAAAATGGAAATCAAAAAGTGCTGAGTATTGTGTCCAAATGTTCCAATGCCAGTGTTAAAATTTCTAAAACAATATTTCTATGCTTATCCAAGGGCGATAAACGGAAAAAATGTATAGCCCTTACCGGCATGACATGTGTCCTAACAAATTAAGAGTACAAGTTTATTGTTGCTACAATCTTCTTAACTATTAAAACTTAAAAAATTATATTTATTTTTTGAAAAAGAAATATAGAA
>JAWWLR010000092.1:74691214-74703836 GCA_035041075.1 Acraspis erinacei | reverse complement strand
TATTTTAAGAGATTACTGCTGATTTCACTCGATTTTCACTCATTTCAATATTTTGGATCTTTTTCAAAAGATCAACTCAGATTCCGCTGATTTCACAAAGTGTTATGCTTGTTACATTTGATTTCATACCGATTTCAAACGCTAAAACCACATGATTCGAGAGTGAATGGCCCCTCGATCAGCAGTCACGGATGCATTTTTATAATGCAATCAAGTGGTCTGATGAGAGCAGTGTGCCTCCGACATATTGGACAAAGCCTGGTTTTTGCCCATCATTGACGGACTGGTTTGCAGTCAAGTTATTATTAAGTCATTATTATTATTATTATTATTACACCATTAAGCCATTTGCCTTTCGGGGTAGGCGTGACTCACTCGGTAGGAAAGGCAATAATATGAGGAAAGGGTTATAGAATTTTTAGATTGATCTAGAATTCTCGTGTTATTTATTTAAATAACCCGTTCGTTCCGCAACACTACTTCAACCCAGGTTGCTGATCAATCTCTCCAGCAATCGCCCCAAGTGAAGAGCCTCATAATGTCATCATGTGAGGTTTCCCACTTGGGTCAATTAGTATCCAAAGTCTTTTGTTTCAGGTGCCATTCACTCGACAGAATTTTTTTTATTAGCGATTTCCTCACCATAATTTTCTGTCCTGACATACACATTCTAACCATTTATTCAGTGGTCTGCGTCTGGGCACACTGCCATATAGTTTGCCTTGATACACTTGTTTCGTTAGTCGTTCATCTGGTATTCTCTCAATATGCCGGAACCATCTTAACCGATTTCTTTCCAATGTATCAACTAGTGTTTCTTCTGCACCACATTATTTGAGAAATATCTCGTTACTCACTTAGTCGATCGGAGTTTTTCCGCATATTATGCGCAGGAATCTCATGTTACTCGCGTTAATTGTACTCTTATATTTTTCTTGATAGGTCCATGTCTCGCTATCGTATCGTACAGTCGGTACAAATACACAAAAACGCATATATAGGAAAAGTTTCGGAGGCTGCCTCGCACTGGCCTTGTGATTAAATCAGTCTGTGGAAACGTAAACAGTCTATTGTAAACTGGTGGCGACCCATTGTTGACGCTGCCACACACATACATGGATCTGTAACTGCGTGGGTCAGCAGTTCTTGGAATTATTAAATCAGTCAGTCTTACATAGCCGTTCTTGTGTACAGAATTATGTATTGCTATTTTAGCTTATTTTAATATATTTTTACTTCTGATAATGGGCCCTGCTCTATCAATAACCTTCTTACCTTCACGTATGCGCCTATCTAACTCATCATGAATCATCTCAAGTTAAATAATAACAAAAACCTTAAACGAACGGAAATAATTTAAAAAAAGGTATTACAAAAGCTGATTTTATCACATTCTCATTAGAGAAGGTATTTTATTTGTGTGAAATTTCACCCGAAAAAAGGGTTTTTTTCGATGTGCCTATGTGTATATATGCGCTAATGCCTGTATGTATGGATATATGCTGGTTTTGTACATTTTTAGTTTGTGAGAACGATTACTGATAGATTGGCCTTGTCTCTGATATACTCTTTTAGTGTCCTAAAGTAAAGGTCAATTTCGTTAGACAGCCATTTTGGATACAAATTCAAAAAGTGAGCTCCAGTTGAAAATTTTTGAGACCAGTTTTTTTCAAGATTCATAAATTCTCTGTACGGTTATTCGTATTACTCAAAAAGAAAATTCCATTTTTCTGTCAAACTATGCAAGATGCGACAAATGATAATTCAACAAAAATTGTGCAATCCAAAAAATTCTACAAATTTGTTACAGGTCACTTTTTTATAGGCCGCGTAGTTTCTATTTTATTCGTAAAAAACAACATCAAAAATAAGAAGTTAAATTTTTGGACATACAATACAAGCTATGAAAAAAATAATAGGCATAAGTTAATCTTTTAAACAGAGTTATCAATTATTAATTAATAATTTTTTGATAGGATGCGTATTTTTTGTTTTAATCGCAAAAAATAACATTCGAAATAAAAAAAGTAAATTTTTTTAAAAACGACACAAGGGAAAAATTAATAGAGAAAAGTTGTTTACCCAAAAAGGATCTACAAATTTGTCTTTGATAATTTTTAGATAGGATGTGTAGATTTTCTTCTACTCCTAAAAAATAAGATTAAAAATAAAAATAATAAAATTTGTGGAAAAATGGCACAAGAGACGATACAAAATTAAAATACAAAAGTTTTTTAACTAAAAAATACCTGAAAATTTCTTATAACCTATTGTTATAAAAATATATTAAAAATTAAGTTATTGGAGAAAGGACAGATGCAACAGTAAAATTTTATTTAACAAAATGTTCGGCCTAAATCGTAAAAAAGAACATTGAGAATAAACTAATTAAATGTATATCATTTGTCCAACAAATCAAGCAGAATAGGTAATTTTGATTATTTGTACCACATTTGCTGTAAAACCTACACATTTTAACAAATTGATTTTAAGTTTACACAATTAAGGACAAATATCGACAAAAACTGGACCAAATTGGAAGAAAAATAATACACCATAGCGTGAAAAAGTACCTTTGATAGACGTTCAAATAACAAATTTAGAATGTCGAAAATTTTTCACGAAATTTTTAAGGTATTTTAATACTTGAATGGCTTGGTACGGAATAAGAAAATGGATAATAGGACATTTTAAAATTTAAACTATATAAACGTATTGGGTCTAGTTTTAGTTTTAGGAGTTTTACCTGTATGTTCTTTTACTTTTTCTTTTACAGCATCAATTTAAAATGCTTTTATTTCATAAAAACTTACTTTCAATGCTGTGAATATGAGTTAAAAGTTTTTCAGCTAAGAAAGTATAAACTTTTTAACTCTAGTGACCGGGAAAATGGTTTTAAACCGGGAAACCCGCAAATATTGAAACCTTTTTTTTTCTTGCATTAAAATAAAAGAAAGTCTGCACTTTGAGTATTAACCATAACAGAAAAAAAATCTTCTTTTGTAATTTTACATTTGTGACAAGAAAAAGACTTTAAATTGCTTACTTTAATCAACCCTTAAGCCAAGAAGAGTATTTATTACTAGTTTAGTAAATTGGACTAATCTACTTAGACAGGAAAATATATAGAACAATGCAGAAGCGGTACTCTAAATGATCCTAATTTGTCGAAAACGCGCGATAAGCCAAGCATTTCTTGCGCTCTTTTCCTTTGCAAGTGGGGATGCAGGCTGTGGCGTAGACTATATATATATATAGACAGAGAGAGAGAGAGAGATTTGTGCTCGGGTGTATGTGTGTATCGTATGTTGTCTGACCTATTCAATTGTTCACGTCCCTCTTTCCTTTTCTCTTCCTCTGTAGTAAATCTCTCCTTTTTCTCTTTTTCTTTCTGCATCTCCTTTTCACCCTCTCCCTTATCTTCCGCTCTTCCTTTATTAACTCACCATTATATCCACTTAGCCTTTGCCAAACTGTATTGGCTACGCTCTCTTTTTTGCTTGCCCATACACGTGATTTTATTATACTTCATCTGACAAGTACAAGCGCAGCTACAATTTCAGAGGGTATGAACTTTCGACTCTAAAGAAGAGCCGACAGATTCTGTCCATTTTGCAATTAAGGAGAAGTTCCGATCCAATTAACGTCACTTACATTCACTCTGCTCAGCTTAAAAGGCTTTCCTTTATACTTACAGGATTCACGATATCAGCACAGTAATCAATTTTCAATTATTATATCGGAAAACGTCAGCCAGGGGATTGTTATTCCAAACGGCTGATTTTAATCAGATGAATTGAGCGAGGAAAATATGATTCTTAATTTTCTATTCATTCAAATAATTTG
The DNA here is from genome assembly GCA_035041075.1 of Acraspis erinacei. NCBI lineage: Eukaryota > Metazoa > Arthropoda > Insecta > Hymenoptera > Cynipidae > Acraspis > Acraspis erinacei. The sequence goes on along the minus strand of JAWWLR010000092.1, from coordinate 74,699,990 downwards.
TGCAAATATATTTTTCGTCAGGTTCCGAACCAATAGACGTTTTTATAATCACATATTCTTCTGGTAAAGTTTCTTAAAGCAACTCTATCAGAAATTTTTACCATCATTTCACCAAAAATGTATTGGAAGTCTTATGTCGCTACATCTTTCGTAAAAATACGAAAAGTTTCGTCATTTTCATTGGCGGTATCGTAAACTATTGCTAATGTCTTAAAATTTTATGTTCTGTGAAGGAAAATTTTCCCGCTTCCAAGTTTTGAGGGAGTTCGGAACATAAGCTTAGAAGCCATCCGTAATTTACGTAACACATGTTTTGAAAATTGTTAAACTCTTTTCTGCCCGATGTATCAAGTTGCGACACTCCCTCATACATACTTATTAAGTATAATTTCGTTGCTTACTACCAAGGCCATTTTAATTACCATTTATTTGTTTACATAACGAAACATATATATTAAATATGTAAAAATTACAAGAATATCCTGAAAATAAATCAACCTGTTTATGACTGAAAAAGATTCGATGGAAAATCTGTAAAATTTAATACATTTTAATCTTAAATCTTTAAAATAGAAGTACATATTTTAAACACCAGCACTCAACATTCATTATCTTCTATTATACGTATATTAAGTATTGAAGACTATTCAATTACATTACATTATTTTGAACTAAAAACATTCCAAATTAATAAATCGTCCATTTTAAATCTTAAAAAATGAAGTTTTTAATTGCCAAACTTTAAAATTGAAGAATTTCCAAATACCTTTAAAATATTAATCTTGAAAATTAAATAATTTTCAATTCTATGTTATAAAGAAAAATTTGTATTGGCTCAAGAAAAAGTTTTTTAAATCACAGAAATCCAGAAAAACTTTTTTGTATTACAGAAACTTTTATTTAACTGAGAGCCAATATATGTTTTTCTTTGATTCAAAGAAATTTTCATTGACTGAAAGAATCTTTTCTCGATGTATTTGTCTTTTAAGTAATATATTTAATGTACGTTTCGCAAAGATATTTTAAATTCATGATTATTTTGGCACCTTTTATTAAGTGGCACTCTTCCCGCGGCATGACTAGCTTTTCATTTATTTTAACAATATAGTCTAGATCTAAATCGCAGCATTGCATGTGGGGTAACCGCTACTAGTCTATGTGAGTGGCTTTGATCCATTAGGACGAGGCAACTCGCACCATTGCGAGTGAACTTCATCTCAAGTACGTTCGCTCAATATCCCAATTGTACTTGTACTTCGCTGCCTCGTCTTGGAGTCAGTTATGTCAATGTTTCAAGAAAACAGGTTTGATTTTGCTAATTTATATTATTTTCGGATGGAAAGTTTAAAAAAACTGTATTTGACCAATTAAAGCGTTTATATGCGAAACAGCTATAGAAAACTTGTTAGCTAAAGAATGATGAAATATTCCTTAAATTGTTGGAATAAAAAAATAAAACATTCTTCTTAATATTTGCTTATTATAACCTCTGCGAATGTCACTTCCTGCATCAGTGGCCTGTTACAAAATTTTGCAAGGGCCGTTAAATGTAACATCAATCCTGAGGCCTGTGGAATTGTTTCGAAGTTGATTTATGTCTTATACTGTGTGTAGTAAAGATAGTAGTATTAATTCAGCTCTTTTCTAAACTTGTTTTATCCATCTGTTGATGGATTGAGTTGTCTCTTCAGGATGCGGTCTCTTATGAGTGATAAAAAGCATCTCGTTGTTTGTTTTGCCTGACATTGATGGAGCTATTCTCCTGATATAAGCTCTGAGAATGGAAGCAACAAATATATTTGATTGTTTCGCAAGCACTGGGGTATTAAACAATGGTTGAGTTTTGCTGATGTTTGAAGTTTTAAGCTTGTCTAGTATCTTGCTCTTAATCTAGCGATATTTTTTGTAGATTCTGTACCCTTTGTCCCGTTATCAAAGCCAGAATCGTCGCTAGTTTCTTTATCAAGTCTATACTTATTTAAAATACTATAGAACTTTACTCGCTTTAGTATTTCAGCAAAAAATTTAAAATTATAGATACACGCCTGGTGAATATAGAAGTGTTGTTTCTTTGATTGAATCCCCAAAAGAGTTGGATTACGTTTCTGTAATGTATGAGGGATCTTTCCGAAATAGATGGTAGCATAACTATTATAGTCTCCTCAGAGGTCCCTCTCATTTTGAAACTATTTCTGACAACAGTGCTGTTATCAGGGGAAGTTTCTCCGATAGTGGGTACGATTCTCTGGAAGGACAAGAAAGAAGTGCTTTGTTAGGTTGGAAATGAATCCGGTTCAGATACTAAAAGTGATTTAAAGATAGGACACCATGGTTGTATAATGTATATTATAAAAGAAGTATCTGGTCGAACGTATTGTGATTCCATCAATTTCTGGCGCTTCGGGATCTTTTCGGTAATAGATGAATTTCTTACATTTTCTGTTCGTTATGGAAGGAAAGATATCTATATGAAATTTTCCTAAAGTTTTGAATACTTTTTAGAACACCCAATTTACTAGTTTCTATTCTGTTCCTGTAAGCCATAATCTGGGCAGCTCGTCTGCTTCGGTATATTGTTGCAATAGTATATAGGAAGCATGGATACAGATGTCACGAGCTTCACACTATTGTCAAATCTGTCTGCTCAGTTGGGTAAGTGCAGGCTTTTTAATCCCTGCCGCTCATTTTATTAAAGTATGAAATGGCTATTTTGTTGTCCATCCTAAATAATATTTCAGATGGATTTCAAGTTAATGACGTCTACACCTCTTTTTCTTACGTCATTCGCAGATTTCAGTTTTTCGGAGAAAATATCTCCACTGATAACCACTAACTTCATTCGAAATTGTGAAAAAAATAACTCTAGCGATCTGGCACGAAACATAAAGAATAAAATTATTTCAGGATGGCTAGATTCAGGATTTCTAGATAATTAATATTGAGGAAGAGACTGTGAATTACAATCCCAAATTAACTTGTTAATTTATTTCGTTGCTTCTAGTTCCTGCTGATATAAAATTTTATATTCAAATAAAATAATCTGTATGCGGATTACTGTAAGCTTTTTAATATTGAAACTAAAATCGCATGAAATCAGTCAGTTTGACCCTATCAGGTCAGGATAAGGGTCAAGTGAAGGTCAAAATGAGGAAAAGCACTGGATCCGACAAAATTAAAGGATCAAAGAAAACCTATACTCTCAGGGATTTTTGGGGTCGCTGAATCCGAATCCGGGGTCAGTTTGATGCCATCAGGTCAGGTAACAATTGAGAAAACCATGGAATTGGAGAAAACCTCTACTCTTAGAGGTTCTTGGGGTCGCTGAGGTTCGGGGTTAGTTTGACCCCATAAGTTCGATTCCATATTTCTATCAATTTTCACCTTGGCATGACCTTCATCCCTACTTGCTGATGTCAAACTGACCCCGGATTCGTATTCGCCAATCCCAAAAACGTGTAAGAGTAGAGGTTTTCTCCGACACAATGTTTTTTTTCATTTTTACCTGCACTTGACCTTGATCCTGACCTGATGGGTTCAAAAACGGTAAAAAAGACACTGTTTTATGGATACTTGTTTCTACTTTTATCTTTGTAATTTAATTTTGAACATACGGATTTCTGTACATATGATTTGTTAAAAGCATTACGTAGCAGTATCAATTTACCCCCTATTCCTAACCGAACCCCACCATCAACCCCTAAAAGCCGAAAAATAATGTATGGAAGGCCTTGTATCGGAAAATTAAAAAATACGGGTTATCTTTTGCGAAGAGTTATAATTTTAGGGTTTGAGACTTAAGAATTCCTTATTTCATACATACTAAAATGCTTACGCCTACGAATTGAAATACTCTAAACATAAATGGATAGGTATTATTTCTTTTCTTTACACAAAACATTTTTGAGGAAATATTATCAAAACTATGTTAAGCCATATGTTAATTTTTGTGTGTTAAGAAACAAATAATGTGATTTTGTTTGTTGATAGAAAACATTTAAAAGAGGTGTTTCGTGCGAAAAAATATTCAGGTTCTTCGTTGTCACCCTAATCATGGATTATTATTCCACTCTATACATAAATTGATGTCTAAGTAAAAACATAAATTACAAATATGATTATTCAACGTAATAATGGCATAGTTGATTTATTTAACAAAGGCTCAGCAGATCTTCTCATAGAGATTGAGAAGAACCTTTTTTACAAACGTTCAACACATATTTAGTGCGAATTCTGACTCGAGGTTTGAGTCTGCGTAAAATAGATTGCCTCGCGTGTTCTGGCGCAATTAGAGTTTGGTTAGTTTTCAATAATTACTTGCAGCCTGAAGCAGTCTGTCCATATCCAGTTTGCCCGTCAGTCGATAACTCGACGAAAAGCGTGAAAATTAGTTTGCTTTGGCTTCGCATTAATCTTTTGAAATAGAAAACCACGAAGCTCTGTGGTTATGCTTGCCAGTATGGATAAAATTTAACTAAGCCAAATTCCTGTTTTCGTGTAATTCTAGTCAACCACTATTATATGCTTGCAAATACTCTGTAAGCATGAACATACATGAAAAAATAAACCTATACCTCCATTAAGTATTCAATTTTGATACATAGTTCATGCATAAAATGAAAGAAACTATTTCACTGCGTGCATAATGAATTCTTCGGTGAGCAACCAACTGACTGTATTATTGTGGAAAGTTCAGCAATACTTTACGGGGCGTGAGAAAATTTTATTTTGCTGAAACTTTTCATACGAAACTTTTTACCTTTTTAACCCTCTAAGTAGTTACGAGTTTCTTGCTCTGGTCGTACGTTTCATGAGTTTGAACAGCGTCTATAACGTAAATGCTGTTTACTGATACGAAGTTTGTGGCCTAGGAAGCCACACCCGCGTCATTAAATACTTTCAGATAACCGAATGATGTACATATATACATTCATACATATACATGTGCACCTATCGCCATCATAAAAGCTCACGACGGAAAATAGTATGGCAGAGCTTTTACGGGCTTCCACTTACTCCTACTCTTCGATTTTAGTAGTTTGGATACGGAACTAGCGTCTTATTGGAACTTCAGTAACTTTTATTTTGAGTCGAGGGTACTCAAAATAGTGATTTTCTTTATCACTGATATATGGATAGTTATGTATTTTCTAATGTAAAATCGTTTAAAAATTCAAAAGCAAGAACAAACATATGCCTAACCCAAAATATAAACGAAGAAAATTTCAATGTTAAATAGCCTTTTTTGTCCGACCTTCCTTAAAAATGGAACTATTCATGGATATAAGGAGCACAGCAGAAACTGAGGTTTCTTTTCGAACCAATTTTTGGTACCAAAGGAGCTGTATCATGAAGAGAACCTCATAGACGGCGCAATAAAAAGTAACTTCGAGTTTTTATTGTGAGCAGGTGCGTCACGTGGATATCTTTACTTATAGATCCTGATACTGACTTTTCGTCAATAAAACGAAATTGGCGATATACATGATACAAACAAAGTTTTTCATCTTGCGGAGCCACATTCACTTCGATATATTTTATTATCCTTGAAACTCGCTTTACGCCCTGTGGAGCGGGCGTAAAATTCTATGTCAGTCCGCTCGCGAAGTGCGCATGTTCAGTTGTCACCGACCTCAAATCGACCATATTGCTCCTGCTTCACATGCATGAGAAGTTGCGTTTTCATGAGGGGTAAAAAAATATATTTTTATTAGCAATGAAATTCATGATTGCGAACTTATAAATCGCATGGAACTACGTATGAACTTTCCGGAATTCAAATTTAAAAATTCTTTGAATATTGATTTTCCATGAAGCTAAAAAATTTCTGTCCGGCTTATAAGTTTATGTTTCTGATGGAATATGTATTATGCAGGATTCAATAAAGATTAATTCCAGTTTTCGCGATAATAAAAACACAGAATATCTTGAAAAATACTTATTTTCATAAAATAGACTTTTTTTAATCACTTGCTCTAGTCGATATTAGAGGCCTTTCAGAAACTGCGTCACACCACAGAAGGAAGGGAGGAGAAAGATTTTTGACAATTTGTGACGCAAGAGGGAAGAAATATTACAGACTGTCACAATACATGGAAAATATAAATTTTTTAACTAATTTTTTGAAATGCTTGAAAATTGAAAAGTAGGGATATGATTTTACAAGTAAAGTATCTAAGTATACTGTTTGTAAATTGTGCAACTCATAACCTTAAATACAAGGTTTAAACATTATTATAATTCTATTTCAAGTCTGTAATTTTTATTTCAACCTGCGTTATTAATTTGTAAACGTTCATTATAAAAGAATGTGTATTTTTCTGAACTGCTCTCTAAATTTGAATCAGTTAAAATTTTTTATGAATTTCAATTAGTGGTTCAATTGTAGATATGAATCATTAGTTATTACTGATAAGTTAGTCATTGTTACTGATACATTAGTACAAAAAGTACTGTTTTATAGCTAGAATTGAGCCACTGATTAAAATGAGTAAAATTTCAACTAATTCAAATTGAGAGAGTTTACTATAACAGTAACATGAATTGATTTCTTCATTCAATATTGTGAAACCTTTCACAAAATTCTAATGTAAACCTGCCTCCCTTTCTTGATGAATATTTTGTTGATATAAAGAACCAAATGAGAAAACAAAGTAATTTAGCAAAATGCGTGTTAAAAGTATTAGAAAAACCAACTTTTATACGGCCATAATTAAACTAATTCCACGAATTAGATCGTATTATTCAATTTTTCGTTATTTTTTGCATTTTATTTCGTTGCCAAATATTGTTTCCTGGTTTTTAGTCTAAATTATTTGACATTATTGTATTTTTACTCGAAACATACGAAATTTCGGTTTTGTTTATCAAATTTTCTTATAAGAATAATAGTTTTGATAAAACACGAACAATTTGCTGGTCATAAGTTTCTTAAAGCCATTTTCACTTTGATGTGATGTAGAAAAAATTATTTACACGAGCGTGCTAAATATTAATGTAGAAATTTAATTTGTTTATAACAATTGTTGTTTAGATCATTTGAAGAAATTTAAATTATATTTGTGGTAAAAAAATTCAATTTGAAAGTGTGAAATAACGGTTTTCATTTGGTGAGCATTAATTAATCTTGAAACTATCTTCTTGTACTTCAAATTGTATAGGCAAACAACAGTTTTTTAGTGAAAGTAAAGACATTTAAAACAAATTTTGTATTGCAGTTTTTTGGGCGAGTTAATTTCATATCGGGGATCAAGTCCATGCTCAAGACACATTTAGGGGCATGGAAGTCCTGACTTTCGAGGAGGGTCTGGCAAACAAATTACAGTGAACCCAAAAGCGGCCCTCACTCCAAGTTTCTGTGGTCAAATACCTAACTTGGAAAAACTTTTGTACATTTTACATTAAAAAAATGATATATAATTAATAAATGAAAAAATCAGTTTAGAAAAATATCTTGTAAATTGAATTGCGTTGTTTGTCGTAGCATTGCGATAAAAATCCAATTTGCTCTGTTATTTTATTCTTTTTTTATATCAGTGGCTAAAAAAGAGAAAATGAGGCAATTTGGTTTTTCATGTCTTGGAATAATTCTCGACTTTTGCATCCTACGAAACACTTCTTTCAGGGCGCTTGTGGCCTTCTTTGGTCGCATCTTGTACTATTAAATTATGTAAGTATAGAAAATATAAACAATTTACTGCTTGTGAAAATATAATAAATCGGAAAATATATTTTCCTCTTCTTGCTGATAAAAAGAAAGTTTCAACTATTTATTGTTATTATTACTTTCACATTAGAATGATAATCCACGCCGATAATATTATATATAATTTTTAATTGCTTTAAACATTCTCTTTGTAAAGTTAAAAATGAAAATTAAACATCATTTCTACGACTATGTATAAACAATATATATTATTTTTCAGCCTGGGATACATTAATTTCAATTAATATTCGTTTGGATCGGAATAATTTTCACATTGATTATGCGTATTAAAGAGGTTTTAATTTGTTTAGATTAGTTTAGTGATCGCTAATGGCTTTCTAAGTAATTAATTACTGCACCTAGCCTTTATATGTGTATAACTGTATATTGCATAGATTTGTCGAGTAGATAAAATGCCCCTGTTCATATGACGACCAGTTTAACGCTCTTGTACAGCTGGTTACAGTTCATAAGGAAGTATCGGGTATTTCCATACATATGCAGGCCACGTATACCTATGCATAATAGAACACAGAATGACTTTTCAGTAACAACCAGTAATTATTTCAGAGGGTGCGAAAAGCACACACTTATCTTACACTTTTTAACGTAAAATAAAACTTATTACCAATGATTATCTATCAGCAGTCCCTTTATTATACAATTTACTGAAAACTACAATGTTTCTTCAGTCTATAGAACGAATAAAAGTAAGATTATTAGATTTGTTTGAAAACATTACATCAGTGACAGACAATTATAAAACGTCCTGCTTATTATAATACAATTAAGTTTTAATCTCATACAGGAAAAATTCGTTTTTTTAAACTTTTAGAAAAATATTTGTCTGGAATTAAAGAAACCGTTTCTGTAAAATATTTTTTCATTGAATGAAAAATAACTTTAAAAGAAGGAAAATTATTTTGAATTCTAGAAAAATTTTCATTGGTACAAACTTTTTTTTGAACCGAAATAATTTTGTTGATTAATAGGAACTTTTTTTCAGTGAAATTAAATAAATATTTTTCTTGCATGCAAAGAAAGTTTATTTTAACCAAGGAATATTTCTCCCGA
>JAWWLR010000092.1:74617464-74628534 GCA_035041075.1 Acraspis erinacei | reverse complement strand
TAATGAAAGCTTTGATAATCTTATTCAATAGAATTTAATCAGATTTGACTAATTTTCACACATTTGTAATAAAAATGTTCTTAATTTTAAGTATTATGTAATTTATACACATGTTACTTGTTACTCATAAAATGTGATCATTATTTGATATACTGCTTTCTAGGTAAAAAGAAAACTTTTAGTGGAAAAACAATGCAGCATTTTTAAGACTAATTCGAAACGCTATTTTAGTTGCGGTACAGAGGTGTCATTATAAATAAAATGTTTGTTGAATTATACAAGTGAAAATACAATTAATTATGAAATTTAAGAAAGATTATGGGCGATCGAATTGAAAATAATTAAATTCTAATTTAGAAGCTTTGCTACGCCTATTCGGGACATTTGTTTAGTTATTTTAAAATTTTAAGAAACTGAATTGAAATTCAGTTACGTTTTCTAGACATTATTTTTTGTCAACAAAATTCATAGAAATTTAAAATATGGAAATTTGCAAATAATAATCGTTGATTTTTGTTGAGAATAAATGAAACATGTTTGTTCTTTATATCAAGTATTATTCAGACCTCGCACTCATTTGATATATAAAGAATAGTGTTAATCTTAGCATAAAATTGGGAAAAGGTTAGCAAAATTGTGTGATATAATTTTTAAAATATCAAATCGACGGTCGAAATATTCTTTAAATCTAGCGTTCAATATATATATATATCTCCCATGAAATAAAGTGAAAATCATTTGTATCCTTTGAAATATCTTAATATAGCTTTGAAATCCACTGTGCATATTTTCAATAGCCTTTAATCTACAAATTTACTTAACATCGATAGAAATCCTCTGAAGACCTATAATTTACTTAAAAATAATATTAATCCTACAATTGCCTTCAAATTTTATTTTATTTTATTTATTCAATAAAGTTTTCTAGAAATCCTCTGGTACCCCTTGAAATCATTTAAAAAAAATTGATGTCCCGGTTACCCTTTTAAAATCCTTTTCACGTTTCTGAAATTATAAGAAATTCTTTAAAAAATCCGTAATAATTTAATTTTGGAATCTCGTTACATTCCTTGGAATTTTTAAAAATATAACCTAAACGCCTTAAATTCGTTACTTTAATCAATTCAACTAGTATTTGTTTTAAAATTCCACAATTGGAACCACTTAACTTTGGCACTAAGAAATTTTTAGTCTTTAAATATAGAATTTAAAAATTTTCAACATTAATTATATATTTTTCACTTTAGAATGTGATTAAATGAAATCCGGTTTTTGAAAGGATTTCAATTTAAAATATTATATTATTCAATATAATTAATTTAAAAGAGATCGACAATGTTCAGAAAATATAAGATTCTTCATTTTTTATAATATAATTCTAAATTACTTAATTTAGAACGCTTTCGACCTATAAAATCTACACTATTAATCAATATCAATCAACAAAGAGCTGTTGCCATTCAAACCGTAAAACGGTGAACTTTTTTTTCAAAAATCCGACAGAATTATTTTAAAACCCTTCGTAATTTAGAAATGTCGCTAAATTACTTGAATTTTTTTAAAATATACCATAAGCTTCTTTATATCGTTTGAAATCCCTCGAAATTGATAAAATCCCTTAAATCTTCTGAAAGTTCTAGTAAATGCACAGAAATCAAGTAAAATCCCCTAAAACATTCTAAAATGTTGGAAACTTTGAAGAAACATGGAAACTTCCAATTCCTTTTAAACTCTACAAATTTTGTATAAAACTCGTTAAAAGCACTGTAAACCTTTATTATTTTTGCAAATTGCTTGAAATGTTTGAAAATACTTCCTTGAAATTATTTGAAATCTTTGAAAGCCATTGAGGTGCACTGAATGTTATTAAAAAAAAACCTATAATCCTTATAATTCCTTATAATTTCTAAAATCTTATGGGTTTCTAAAATCTTTTAAATCTTCTCAAATTTTACTCAAATCAGTTTAAAGTCCTTAGAAATCTTTAAATCGCTTCAAATTTCGGAATGTTTAAAATTACACGATATTCTTGCAAATCCTTTCAAATTTGTGAAGATCTGGGGAAATTCCTAGAAATGTTTTGAAGTATCGTACCATATCTGCAAAAATTCAGTATCTTTTCAAATTCCTTAAAAGATGTTTACGTTTTTTAAATTCTCTTGGGTGTGGTAAAATCACTTAAAATTCCTTGAAATACTTATTTCATAATATATTCTCTGGAGGTCTGGTAAAATATCGTAAATTTCCTTGAAATACTTAGATGTACCGCGAACTATGAAACCTCTAAAATACTTCATGCAGTCACTGGCGACTGTACTGTAGGGGTAATCATAAACCGTGGGGTAGCTGTGGGGTAATATACCAAGGGACCGAAGCAAAGCTTTACGAAAACACATCCAGCGTCGCTTCCTGCTGCGGGAATTGAACCCGCGCCAGCGTGGGTGCCAAGACTACAGTGTTGGAACATAAGAAAATCAAGATTCCGTCGGAGCCACGATGAATCCTCTACTCAAAAATATATTTAAACCAAATTAACGAAATAGGGGCATTAGTGGCATTTTTGTCAAAATAGTGTGAAGAAAGTGGCATCCCTAAAAAAAAGTGACAAATAGTGTCAATAGTGTCATGAGTCCGTGCCCTGATTATTATTATGTGTTAGAGTTTTGTTTATATTTTTAGACTTTAGGTTCCTAAATAAAGGGTTAAGCCAATCATACTCCACTTTAATGTTATTTTCACAAAACCGTACTTAATAATTCACCATAAAAATAAAAAAATGATTTTTTTAAACGGCTCTAGCGATTTTGTTCCCAAAATATGAACAGGATAGCAGAAATGGGAACAGAAAAAAGCCGAGAGGTGCAAGACCTTTTGGAATGAGTTCCATCGAAGCCCACCGTGTTTTAAAAGGTGTGCTAAGACCTTACATTGTTTTAAAAGTGATGTGGTCCTTCCCCTTATTTCTAAATATACTATGAATGTTAAAATTGATTAACATGAAATGTCAAGGTAAAATTGATAGTTAACTTGTCGATTCATGTTTTTACTTGATTGTAACATATTGTGAGAATGATAATCGAAAAAGGTGGTAGCCAGAATCGTTGGCAGTGTATCCGCGTGCGTGAACATCGCAAATGCTTTGCTCTGCACAATAGGCATCCACCTACAAAGGACATTCTTGACGAGTCGATTCTCGAGGCGCGGCCTCTATCTCTTGTGGCCTCCTTCTTCATCCTACTATTTCCTCTCATCCCATCTTGCCTATCGACAGATCAACTCGCCGATCTGTAACAACTTATCTTATCTATATCATTCTTTATATATTCAAATGGAATTGCCCAACATACGGCACTCAAAATCTATTTCATCAATGCAGTGAGAATTCCTGAGCCTTATAATATATCTTGGATAAAATGGGAAAGTATACACAATGTGCAAGGTGGATTTCACGCCGAACTCACATAGACCAGACCTTTACATAATCGATTTTTTTCACCGTTGTCTATACTTAATTGTTAAGTAAAGAAAATATAGATTAACAAAACATGAACTTTGGAAATTCGCTTTGAAAGTAATTGCCCTTTTTCTATCTTTTGACTGTCTAACTTACTTTTTGAGTCTCTCAAACACAAATTGCAATAATGCACTAAATGCACTGCTAAGTTCGGTTTTATTCTAGTTAAGTTAAACTCTTTTAATACTCTCCTCAGACAAATACCCACGTTTTGAGACCTTCTGAACCCAAAAAACAGGTTTCCTCGAATGTGTCTGTCGGTAGATTTTTAGTCTGTTAGCACGATACCTTTCGAAAGAATGGACAGATTAGATTGGACATTGATAAACTCTTTAAGTGTCCCAAACTGCAGGTCAAGTTTGTTTTCCAGAAACACTCTTGCTTTCATTCCAGTGTCGGATTTGCTTTCAAATAACCTTTGACTGATTTCGAGGGGATCGAAACGTGAACAGTGAGGGCCGCCTGACTCGTTTCCAATTTGAATCCAATATGTATAATGTCGCAACCGATCTCGCTGTGCCCCCCTGAGAAACTACTTGATCTAGCAGCTCTACGAAAGCCGAGAACGGGGTGACTGAAAGCGAGAGTTTGGTGTATTTGAAAATTCTATGTACTGATCCATAGTAATTAGAAAGACGATCAATTCATCCTCATGATTTTCTTCGATACAAAAAATTACCACAGTTATAGCATTTAAAAAATTCAACAAAACAAACGAAAATGAAAGTTTTCAGCCGAATCTCTTTCTATTGTAAAATAAATGTTTTAATTGATTATTTGGGATTATTATTATAATTATTATTATTATTATTTATTATTATATAATCATATAATTGATTTCATAGATTTTCTATATTATCAGAATGCTCAAAATAATTGTATGGCTTGCGCACAGTAATACAAATTTGTTGGTTGCCATGCGAAAAAAGTAAAAAAGAATGTTGAAATTGCTAAATATTAAAACTGCATTATAAAATATTTGAAACTATGAAAATAGCAATGCAGAAAATTTCCAAAATTATCAAATTCAAGAATCTGAACAATTAATACAATGTTTTAATATTTAAACAATATTAAAATAATTATTTTTGGAATTTTCAAACTCGGTAATATCCCAAACTGTCGGAAGTTTTAATATTCTGTAATTTTCAAACTCGTGAATTTTGAATTTTCAGAAATTTTCCAATTTGGGGGGATCAAAACGTAAACAATCAGGGCCGCTTGAACCGTTTGAGGAAATCCAGGAAACTATGTTGTTTCCTATATATAAAAATTTGTAACCTCCATAGTGAAGCAATTTTCTTGTCGAGGAACATGGTGAAGTTTTTATCGTTGTTGACATTTATGGCGGCCTCTTCTTTAAACGTATACAATTAATCGATGTAAAAAAGTTTATCGATTGCCGATAATTATATCGATTTATATCTTTTTACTTTTACCAAAAATTTGCTTTTACTTTCAATAGCAGCTGTTATTTTCTAAGGAATTATTATTATACATAATACGTGCATTTTTTCTGATAATAAAATAAAATGAATTACATTTTAATATTTTTGTACATGTTTCCGAAGTTGTGAAATATTTATCTGAATTCAATTTTTAAAATCGTATGTAAATATGTTTTCAGTTTTTATGTAATTACTTTAGAAGATTATTAATACTTTAAATTTTCAGAAAAATGTAAGGCAACAATTATTTTAATGTTTCAATTGATTTGTTTTCAATTAATTAACATAAATTGATACTTAAATTAAGCTTATATAATTGACGATTTGTCTATTCTTTTTATAATAAAAGTTTATTTTATTTTTTTTCTGGAATTAGTTAAAAAGCTTATTATTGATTTAAATTCCCAGAAAAATATCAATAACTAATTATTAGCAGACTGCTAAAAGTTAAATATTCTCGTAATAGTTAAAATCCTAGTAATAAATCAAATTTAAGAAAAAAAATTTCAAATTGAAAACGAACTTAAAAATTATTTGAATATTTCAATGAAAATCATTATTTAATCATGTTAATATTTTGAAGTGATTAATAAATGATATTAACTGATTATTTCTTCTCACAATGTTACGTTACATAAAGACTAAACTTTAATTTGTTTAAATTAAGTAAATAAATCAATTGTATGCTTTAAGGTTATGTAATTGAATATTGCCTATAATTTGTATAATGAAAGTTTATTTGTATTTAAAATACCCCTATTTCAGTTACATAATTTTACAAATGTGTCTGAAGCTTAACTTTTTTCAAAATATTAAATTACATGAGGATTTAATTGTAATTGTTTTTAATAAGATTAAATTGTTTGATTATTTACTTAAGGGTTATGTAATTGAAAAAGAGTTAGCTTTTAATTCAATTATTGATTAATTATTGATTTAAATTTTAAGTAAGAAAATTAAAAGATTTTAAAAATACAAAGAAAATATTATTCAAATATTTTAGTTAAAATAATTGTTTAATGCTTTTTATGTTTTGAAATGATTGATGAATGATTGCGGCTTTTTTGTTCAGAAATTTTTAATTCATTATGAGCTGACTAATTTTGTTCACAATATTAAAGTACATTAGATTGGAATTTAAATTGTTTTATATTAAGTAAAATAAATATATTATTCCCTTCCAGATTATGTAATTGAATATTGGCTATTACTTTCGCAATAAAAGTTAATTTTTTTCTTTGAAATACTTCTATTACAATTATATAATTTGTTATGGTGCTTGTGATCTTTTGAAATGAGTATCTAGTAAATTTAATTATCTAAATCATATGTACATGTATTTGAATTTTTGTTAATTATAGTTAGAAAGGTTATTAATAAATTAGATGTGCAAAAATGAATTTTCAAATTTAAATAAAAATAGAATATAAACATCATTTAAATGTTTCAATAAAAATGATTGTTTAATGCTTTTTATATTTTGAACTGAATAATTAATTATCAACTGATTTTACTACAACTCACAATTTCTAGAATTAGTTTAAGAGTTTATAAATAAATAAAAATTTTAGAAATGAAAGTTCCAATGAAAAAAATATATTAACTAGAAGTTATTTGAAAGTTTTAGTGAGAATTATATTTTAAGGTTAATATATTTGAAAACGATTGTTTAAATCCTTTTATATTATGATTTATGAACATATCAATTAATTGTTAGCTGCCTAATTTTCTCAAAGCATTGAAGTGGATAAAGATTGAATTTTAATTTTTGTTATTAAGTGCATGAACTGAATATTTACTCGAAGGATATTTAAATGAATATTGGCTATAATTTGTGCAATAAAAGTTTATTAATGTTAAAAATACTTCTTTTTCAATTATATAATTTGTGTAAACTTTTGTTATGTTATTAAATGAGTATCTGAATTCTGATTTTGAATATTCGGAACATATATATTTTAATTTTTTCTTGAATAGTTAAAAATTTTATTCCTAATAATTAAAATTTTCAGAAAAATACAAAGTAAAAAGTATATGAATTATACAACGAAAATAATTCTTTAATCCTTTTTATGTTATGAACAGATTATTTAATTATTAGTTGATTAATTTGTTTACAATATAACATTTCATAAACTTTGAATGTAATTTTCTTATATTAAGCAGCATAAACTAATTGCACATTGGATATGTCTTATAGTAAAAGTTTTTTATATTTAACCTATCTCTATTACAATTATATAGTTTCCGAAATGTTTATAATGTTGTGAAATGTGTATCTGAATTCAATTTTCAAAATTGTACGTACATGTGTATTATTTTTTTCGGAAATTAGTATAAAAGGATATTAATAATCCTAACTTTAGCCAAAATATTAAGTAAAAGTCATCTCTAAAATATACTACACATTCTTGTCTAAAACCTTGATTGTTGCGACACTGGATAAATAAAACTACCAGTGACACTTTTCAAGTTGTTTATATATTAATAAGAATTTGGAGCGTTGCTTCACAATCAATTTTATACATCGTATTTTCCAAATAAACAATCTTATTTAGTGATAAAATTTGTTTCTAAATGTTTCTAAACATTATTGATAGAAGAGAGCATTTAAATTGCAAACTATTGGTCAATATTGTGAAATAATTTTGTATCTAACATTTTGCTACCATACTATAATTCCTGAACTTTTTTATATTTTCAAAGAGAGCAGTAAAATACAAAAATGGGAAAAACTTATTTTGAAGAATTCTAACACAAATTTCAAAGCTTTTTAATCATTTTTAAAGATTTTGCGTATACATTTTTTAAGGATTTGTGGAAAAATTTTAAGCAGTTAATATTTAATTTTGAAAGAATAATTTTAAGTTTTAAAAGCGACGATTCTTTTATTGATGAGTTCTAAGAGCAATTGAAAAATATTTAAAAACATTTGAAATTAAAAAGTTCTTAAAGCAAAATTTTGACATAATATATAATTTTAGAACAAACTTGAGTAAATTTAAGAGATATTTAGAATTTTTTAAACGATTAAAAACAATGAAAACTTATAAGATATTGGAGGACTTTTATAAAAATCGCACTTCATCTTAAAAAAGAAATTATTTTTATTTACAAGACATATATTAAGTTTTTAAAACTAATACAAAAAAATGTGACGTTACTGCTATTAGGGGCGGGGGGTGTTAAAAAGTCAAAATAATAATGGTACTCGTAAATTTGATGTTAAATGGATTCAGTGAATTCATTCTTTCAGAATCTAACGTCAGGAAAAATATAATTGCTCAGAAAGTTTTAACCAATAGAAAGTTGTCAGAAAATTTGGTAAGTGATAAAAATAAGTACAAAATTAAGCGCGTACATATTATAGTCTAGTATTTTAAATAATCAAAGAGAAATCAGCATGGATTAATTAAGGGTCTTGATTATCGTATTTGCATGTTATTTTATTCGATGGTCAATTCTAATTTAATTGTTCTTGCTTAAATGTACAAAATATAAATGTTAAATAAATAACCGGCAGGAATAAAAAAACTATTTTAATCAATATGATAAAGCCTAGAATAATTTAAATGCATCTTATTCAATGGAAATACCGAAAATCTATTAACTCAATTATAGAACCGATAATCACTCGAAAATGTAATTTTGCAATTAACAGATTTGAAAGACTTATTTTTAAGTACGTAAAGAAAACAAATTTAATTAAATAATCTAGAAATGACCATTGAAGCAAAAAGTTAAGAATATTTTTTTTAGAATATGTGTAGACAATCCATCTAAGCGGGTACGCATTTAAGGTAAAGACCCCAGTAAGTTTCATGTGACAGATCAGTGACACTCTGGATTAATTAATTTATTTATTGAAAAAAGTAATTAAAATCAAAATGTAAATGAAGGTGTAATAAAAAGCAGCATGCTTTAATATTAAATTGCATATAAATATGTCCGGGAAATAATTTTCAAAACGCAGTGTATAAAAAATATTTAAAACCCGGTGCTGCCGTCCTCTCGCTGTGACGTTGTTATACGTAAGGAGTCAGAAAATTCGTAAAGGAAAAGATTAGTGACAGGGTCAAGGAAAATGTATTTCAAGGAGACTTAGTCGTGTTTGGAGTCAAAAAAACGTTATAGCCGATATCTTTAATTTTTTTCACCTTTTCTCTAACTTTGATGATCATTCTTATCGCAACTGTGAAAAGTGTGTTGTTAGAGTCACACGTCGAAGAATCGCTTGGAGGTTAGAGTGTCAGGGAGCATAGCCATACACGTATATAAAAATAACACCCTTTTTGTGATACGACATGGGCTCTGTCATTAGAAAAGGCGTTTTCAATTACATTATAACAAATCGCCCGCTAAGGTTTGAACGTGCAATCGGTTGACAACATTTTGTGCTCATCACATCATTATTACTTACGTAGTGTGCACAGATACCGCATTATTTGTCGTATTTTAATGTTCTAGTTCGGTAACTGTTCACAGAAAAAGTATTGGTCACATTTCGAAACCTTTTAAAGCTCTCCCATCAAAAAAAAAACTTGTCAAGTGACTGGCATGTTGGACAAGATGCGGCGGTCTGCGATTGCCCGATTGGTTGAAAACCAAAACCCTTTATAACTGGCCTACTATAACCGTAGTCTAATTAGACCAAATGAGACTTGCACATTTTTAAAGGTTTCACATATTTATAGAAGCAGATAAATAAAAATGGAGAGATCTAACTTCTTTTGAGTCCTATATCGTGCTTCTGTCACACACTGTCATTAAAATATGTACAGGTGTCAGTTTACCATCCACTCTCATGAAGCACAAAAAACATCAATAATTATTCAAAAGCAAAGTTGACATCGCTGCTATCATGACTCCCTCATAAAAAAACGATTTCTCTCATGGTTACAAAAAAAAGCGTTCTTGAAGCGTCTTTCACAGAGAAAAGCTAAATCTTGTAATTTTGAGAAATAAAAGAATCACTAACTGGGTTCTTATCCTTATATCATCGGTCACGGACGCATTTTTATAATGCCATCAAGTGATCTGATGAGAGCAGTGTGTCCCAACATATTGGGACTACTTGCGGGTAGAAAATTCATTTATTTTGTTAAAAATTAGTCTTCTAGGATAAAAAAATTCAAAAAAGAAAAAACAGAAGTGAATTTTTGAAGAGGGTAATTTTTGTTGAGGGTGAATCTCCTTTGTTAAAAATTGAAATTTTTGGTTCAAAGTCAAACTATTTGGTTGAAAATTCATATATTTGGTTAAAAATTCATCTTTTGGGGTAGAAAAGTATTCTTCTTTGTTGATAGTCCTGATTGCTTATTGGTGTGTTTTTCACAATCTTCTGGAAAATAGTGAGTATAAAAGTACTATTTTAGAATGTGGAAGGAAGTTTCCATCACTAAGCTCTCTCAAGCGCCACTTCAAAATGGAGCATAATTCGTAGTTTCCATTACCGGTCAATCCTAGATCCTCTTCAGTTATATTTTAGTGCAGAAACTGCCGATGCTTTAACAAGTCTAACTCTATGTATAGTCTAACTCAAGTCAACTCTAACATTCCGGATGATTATCTATCGACAGGTATGGTAAAAATCTACAATACGCCATATAAATGTGAATCTGTGGTAAGTATTAATGGAGATAATATATGCCCACCTTTTCCAAAATTAAAGAAATTTTAATTTCCTGCAAAAATAATGATATTTTATATTTATGTGATACTTTCAAAACCGTATCATTTTGGGAATACATTTTTGCTCACGAATTTAAGAATACATCTAAACAAATTTTCGTTAGACAATCAGAGTTAGTAAATCATCGACCAGTTCTCATATGTGAAGACTCAGGAAAGTTTTTTACTCTTAAGGCGAAGTGCAATCCAGTAATATCATATAAGTTTAAAATAATAGGTTCTACTTAGTAAAAAATGTATGCATTCACATCTAAATTATTGATCTAACTTTAAGCCATTCATAATTAATTGTGAGGTTCCTCACTTGGGTCCATGAGTATCCAAGGTCTTCTGTTTCAGACATCATTCATTCTACTGAAACTCTTTTTATTAACTATTTGCCGCCATATTTTTCTGTCTTGGCATACTTCTCTAGCT
>JAWWLR010000092.1:74488974-74500134 GCA_035041075.1 Acraspis erinacei | reverse complement strand
ATTGGCGTAGTTAAAACTTTCTCAGGATGCTGCTCTTACGTTAGTTATTTATGAGAATGATGACCACCCAGAAATGTGCATGTGAATGAAGCAAGAAAAGAGGAAGAGTTCAAATACCGAATTTAGAATTGTTTGATGTAGTTTCTGTAAGCTGCGAGGCAAGGTAGTAATTATGAAAATGAGGAGTGATCAATACTTCAAAGCCAGTTATCCTTGTCATTTGCATACATTAAAAATAATTAGAAATTATTGTTTAAATCAAATTCTTCCATTGATATAGAGTCAATCAAATATCTCTTTAATTCAAATAAACATTATTTTATTCAAAAACGTGATTTGTCACGGGTTTTAAATACAAAAATGCAATCTTTGATATTGGGTACAGAAAATGGTTTTTTTTATTCAAAGAAATATTTTTCTAATGGTTGTAAGCTAAAATGACCAAATATTTTCATTTTAACTATTTATGATTTTAATAGTAAAAATAGGTGTCTAATCAAAAGAAAAACTATAAAAATATATGTATCTTAGAACAAAAAGTTTATAGTGAATGATGAGGCCGAAGTTCTAATATTCATATTTCATTGGGTCAATGTTTCAACATCATTTTGTGCACAAATATGATCTATTGAAATAAAAAATTAATCACTGTCTACAATATTAACATATACAAATTAAATTTTTTTAAGCATTCAAAGTAAACATCTCGTAAAGTACATAAATGGTGTATTATATTGCGTTGTAAAACATTTGCGGCTTTTAAGATAAATGATTTTTGATGTACCTAAAAGATAAAAAGAATACACACAACAAAATACTTACTTCAAGCTAGGGTAACGGAAACTTAACTGTTCACCTTGCTCCACGAACTCGAAATTGAAAAATTCAAAATGAGACTACTAACTTTGAAAAAAAGTCAATAAATTTTCAGATTTTTATCACAGTCGATAATTCGAGATAATAGCGTTCTTACATAGAAAAATATTAATTTTAGATAAAAATTAAAAATTTGACAGACTTGACTCTAACGTTGAATGCTTTGTTACATTGGAAAATTTTAATAAAAATCAGTAGCAGAGGAATTTTCAGTTAACAGAACATGAATTGCAGGTAAAAAATTTAAATTTCGCAAAGTTGACTCGTGTTAATTTTTTTTCTTTTATTAAATTGATACATTTTCAGGCAAGTTAGTAAAAAAGGTGTTTCCCAAGTCACAGAACACGCATTTGGGGTAAATCTCTTAAATAATTAAACATTTTCAAATTTTACGTACAATTTTGGAACGAGAACATGACTCTTGTTTCTGGTTCCACTACAGAGTCAAAAATTTTGCATCTCGCAATGTTACAGAACCGATTCAGGAACTTTCCGCTCAGGAACTGATTCGGAACCAGAACGGCGATGTACAGGGATTCCCATCCTTGCTCAAAGTTGAATTTTGTTACAAAATAATTTTTCTTAATTACTTTTAACATATTGAAGAATCACCTATTTAAATTACAAGTAATTAAATATTTTTTATGTCATTGCAATTTGAGACTAAAAATAAGCCCAATTTGTTTGGTATTAAGGGTAACTTCAGACCCTTCAAGAGTATATTGTAGTGAATAATATTTAAAAATAAACTCACACTTTTCGAATTGGTAAATAGGTTTAAATTCAATACTTTTTTATGAAGCGACATTTACTTACATTAATTAATATAATATTGAACTGCTTCATATAATCAATATTATTTTTAATAAGTGAAATAAACCTGATTATTAAATATTTCACCCCATTCAGGAGAAAGTTAAACCTACTAGTATACTGCAAATATGTTCAAATTAAATGGCAATCAGCATAAATAGTAAATTAGCATAATTCTTTTTTAATTAACTAATTGTCGAGTATAATCGAACAATAAATCAATATTACTCCTAAAGCACTGATTGATTGGAAGATTTAAATTGTGGATAATATCTGCATCACGTTTGATGAGCTCATTGAAAGCCCACTAATACCGCGGCACTTTCCGCCTTCTCCTGGCATCGATTGAATTTAGAACTTCCGTAATTCCGCTTTCTTTGCAACATTACTGAATGATGGAAAATATTTTCTTCACTTTGCGTCATTAGGAGAACTTAATTGAATATAAATTATCAGACCGTAAAATACAATCGATTCATGTATACTTCGAATATACATCAATTTTCATTTTCAGGTCTGTATTACTGCCTATTATTTTCATTGAATCACAATCATCGTGACCCAGCGGGCAATACATTTAAAGACGTTTTTAGAAAGTCGTAAAGACGTTTTTAGGACATAATGTTTAAAAGACGTTTTTAGAACGTCCAAAAAACTGTCCTGAGTCAGGCCGAAAAACGTCCAGAAAACGTCCAATGTCCCAAATACGTCCTAAAACCGTTTTTGGAACATTGTATGTCTTTAGAACGTTAATTGGCCTGACTTAGGACTTTTTTAGAATGTTCTAATAATGTTCCTGGACATTTGTGCCCACTGGGGAATAGCTACTGAGGTGTTGATTCGTTCTAATGGGGTTCTTTTTATTATTATTGTAATCATTTATCAAAAGAAGCCGCGAACATACCCAGCCGGTAAAATTATATATATATAGCTTATATATAGTGTCAAGTTTTATATATACTATTCATTTGTTCTTTACAAAAAATGTATAAAACAAATGAATATTATACATTATACTTCGCACTATGCATATACTATACATAATATTTCCACCTGCGTATATAATAAGGTTGTTTATTATTTGCTTTTATTAAATTACTAAATAATTTTACTCATGTAATACAGAGCGAAATGAAAACCATATTAGTTTCTAAATTCGTTTTTCGGCAATGTAAAAAATTAAAAACGTTAGAATTCAATTTTGAAAATTAAGAAATATAGTATTGTGAATACAAAAACTTGTGGCTTATTTTTCTTATGAAGCTTTATCAGTAATAAATAGTAATATCAAAATTAAGGTCAGAATAAACAAATATGAAGCAAGTTTTAATTTATTAAATTTAAACAAAAAGTTTGTTTTATTCTTGTAAACTCTAGAACTTTTATAACAAATGTTTTTTAACAATGTTTAACAAACATTGCAAATATAACATTCGAGAAATTGAAGTATATATTACACGAAATGGAAAATAAGAAAAATTTGCGACACACTTTCTCATTATAATAACTTGAGTTTTTATATATATTTTTTTAATAGGATAGTAATTTAGTTTTTTGTCGATGTTATGAAAGTTTTCGATTTACGCGCCTGAAGCCAAATTGATTTTTATTATTAGCTGTGAAAAAAATCTTGGGTTTAGACTAGTTAATCTAAAACCATAATTTCATCGACAAAAAACTTAGTATAACTCTTCATCCTAGAGGCTTATTTGGTACTTTTTTAAATTCAAAAATAGGATTAAATTTGATTAATTTTAAGAGGGCTCTATGCTTTTTTTAATTTAAACATTTAAAACATTTGCAAGCTATCTAAAAGGAATAAACAACAAAGAAAAGTCGAAAGAAAAACTGCTTTAATAACCTTAATGAAAAAAACCATTTTCTGTTATACAGGAACTTCCATAAAATGTACAATTTTGAATTAATCCAACTTTTTTGTAACTATTTTTTACTCTGCTTTAGATGTGCAATAAAAACTCTTAAACAATAATTTAAAATATGCAGACCACTTAATTGAATTTTATTTATTTTGCAAAGCGTTACTTTTTAAAGGTTACTTTTTTCTTTAATTATTTAAAAAGTTTAAAAATTACCTGAAGGTGATAAGAAATTTAAAAAAAATCGAATGCAAAAACGCTTTAATATATATTTTAGTGAAAAAATACCTGAGTGGCAAAAAAACATTTTCTGATGCACAAAACCAAAAAACGTATAAAACACAAAGCTTTAAATTAATTGAATTATTTTCCAATGCTTCTTTGCTCATTATTTAATGTAAAATAACAATCCCTAAACATTAATTTAAAATACGTAAAAAAACAATTTACTTAAATTTAAATACCTGTTTTAAAAGACCGCGTATATTTTCACCGAAATTCGGTGAGCGTAGCACATATATTTATGGTGCACCAAGCCACTTCAATTTCATAATTTGCTATTAATACTCTATTTTCATCTTAAATATAAAATACTTTAAAATCATTAGAAGAAAGTATTCCGAAACAAAATTGGAGAGCAAGACTGCTTAAGTAGAAAATAACAGAGGCTAACCGTGTTCAGGGGGCAAAGATTACATTTAAAAAATTGCATAAAATTTGCAATTTTGCATAAAATATTGAAAACCCCAAATTCAAATAAATTTTTTGTCATCCAATGTATGTATTTTAATTTCTGACTATTGTCAAGCACATAAACTTATTTTTTCTTTTAATAGACAGGTCCGACCTTCTAGAGTGCTGACTAATTCACCGAATTTGTATACTGATCTTCAGGTATTGCCAGGTATTCCGTTCGCCGCAAACGGCTTTCGCTAGCAATGTGATAAGCCAGTAAGATCGGTTATTTTGATTATAACACATGCATGATTTCAGACTTTTTCGATGCATGGTTGTTTCGGCATGGAGAGGTCAGGAAGCAAAATTTTGACGGCATGTAGGTAAATAATCAAAATTTTACATCTGTGAGCTTACATTTTGTGCATTTTGGTCAATTTCCAATAATTTAAAACCGGTATAAATTTTTGGAAATTTTTAAAATTTATAAATTACTATCAATTAGTCAAATTAAAATTCTTTTAAAACGTCTCCACTGAAAATTTAATATGAGCAGGAACCATGTTTGTTTTACAATCGTGTCTGAAACCATGAATTTGTTATTCCCAAGAGGCAAATCTCCAAATACCGCCCTCTTGCCTGGTTTGTATTTAAATACTCGAATATCTTTTTTATGCAAACAGAATTATTTGGATTGAAAATTAGATGAAGTTTATCACTTGAGGATAATCTTTGCTGCAAAATGATGCATTTGGAGACAAATGTAAATCCTCTTAACCGTAAATTAAGCGAAATTTCTATTTCTTTCAAGATGCATCCTTTTGACGCAAAAATATTTCTCTGTGTTGCGAATGAACCAAGTAGGAGAGGACATTTTATTCTGAAAGTATTTTTTCAGTACGAGCCGTAGGCGAGCGGATACGAGCCAAAAGCGAGTGCGTGAGCGCGAGCTTACGTGAGAGATGCATTATTAAATTCCATTCAAGCTAAGGTAGTGCCTCCTACCTGTCCGACTGACTCCCACTGCGTGTGACATGAACTTTTCGAATCAAGTCTCTTGGCTGACTTAAAGGTAAAATAAAAGGAGCGGTCACGAGGCTGCATTTATATCTGCTTGTGCTAAGAACGCGACGTTCTCGACATTGAGATACTAATGGTTTGGCCTGTGACTTCCTCACAATCGTTCTTTTGAACAGGTGCACGTCGATTCGTTGAATCGCAAAGTGCATTTGGCATTCCTACTTCTGAAAAGGACAATCTTGTTATTAGCGATCGAATACATCCTACATGTTCAATCCAGACTCGTACTTTGTCGCTTGCGCCAATCTAAACTTTGTTCAAATAAATTTGTATATCTCAAATGCTACACGAACAATTTTTTAACATTTCACAGTAACCTTTTTTATGTAATTTAAGTAATTCAAATTCTATACTGATTGCAAGAAAGTAGCACACAATTTACTCTTAAAGGTCTAAATACCGCTTTTACAAATTACGCTAGAAATGCTTAATGTCATTTTTATGACTCGTATATAATGCTATAAATACTTATTTAGAAGTAAATAACGTAATAAGAGGTTTATTTATTGTGAAGAGTTCAATCGTTCAATCACTAAAAATTGTAACGAGTTCGTTTTGCGCGGAATAATAAAAAACTCCACGTCAGAATTTCATTTGCTGAAGAAAATCAAGCTAATCACAATTACATGTAAAATAAATTTTTTTTCATTTTTACAGCTTATTTTTCGTTAAAGACTGGTCTTCTTAATATAACACTTTTTTTCTATTTAAAGAATGCAGATAACGCTCTCGTGATAAATGAAATATAACTAAAGCAACGGAGTATTGTGTCGTTTTTAAATGAATTATTCAGGTGTAGAAATACAAATTGGTGTTGATTCTAAAAGAAGTATAACTATAAATTTACAAAATGCAAATATTGAATTTTGAAAGTTAAAGACCGTGGCTATATGCACTAAAATTTTGGTACGAATAGAAATTTGTAAGCAATTTATGAAAAAAGTATTATAATTTAAGATTGCATAATTGGAATTTTTAAAAGTAGAGAACATTTAAAATGGATACCCTAAATGGCAAATTATTTATAACATTCACAATTAAAAAATTTGTGAGTGGTTAATTTTCCTATTATTACGTAAAAATATTAAGAATATAGCCCCTTCTATAATTTTTGGTTTTAAACATAAAAGCGTTAAATAATAAATATCAAATTCGAAACTTCTATATTGGGCAACTTTATATTATCCCTTAAAAGTATAAGATTCCAAAGTGAGTTTACGCAAGAACTAAGGAATATTATTTTCAACCGAGTTTTGGCCCATAGTGCGCTGCAACTATAATTAAAAATAAAGCAATCTTTAGAAATTTAATAATGTATACATAAATGCTGAATAAAGTTTAAATTAATCTTAGATGTTAAAATATTTTTCTTGTTAAATAATTAAAATAATTTAACAAATGTACTTCAATTTATTAAATCATTAATTGATTGAACCTCCATTTTTATTGTGTAATAATACATGTAGACCAGTTTCAGAAGTTATTTACCCTTCGTCAACCATAATTTCTTCTTTAATTTTTTTATCTAAAGTATTTACCATTCTGTTCCACTTATATACATTTTTATTTAAATTTAGTTACTTGCATATTTGTGTTTTTGTTCCACTTTAAGCTGAAGTATTAATTGTCATTCAATTGGAATTTACAACAGTTCATTCTATTCCTTAAAAGATTCTTTACAATGATATTTTTTACTTTTTATGGAAATTATTTAATTTTGAAATAATATGTACATTTTATATTTAGTTACTCATTTTTTGAACTAAAAATTTTTGTTAATAATATTTAATAGAAACGTGACAAATATAATGTTGAAGAACCTTTCAAGGTATAGAATTAGCGTTTGTACATTCAAATTAAATTAAATGATTAGGACTTTTCTAAAAAAAAATTCTAAGGTTTGTTGCAATAGTGAACGGATTTTTATTGTCAATTTTAGAAATCATGTTAAATATTAAGTCATTTAAAACATGCCAATACACCCATAACATCCATAATTCACAATTTATGCAATTTGAGAGAACGGAAACTTTAGAATAAGCTCTGCAAAATTATTCTTAAATTATAAAGTTTAGTATCAAATGTAATTTGATATTCATAGTATAGGGATATATAAGGCTCAAAAATAATAAATAGGATCCTGAAATTTACTTTTTTTCTATGAGAAGACATATTCCTGTGCTATAGAAAGTATAGAAATTTTCAGTACACAAAATTGGGTTTTTCAAGATAATAAATATTACACTCACGTAGCGACAAGTTTATCGATTAGTGCACAATATTAGCGCATGCAGCGTCATTTCCAATTGTAAATAATATAATTATTAATTCTTATAAAATTGGTTAATTCTAGCATAATCAAAGTGTAGCTATTCCTAATTTAAAAGTTATCGAGTTTGTACTTTATAGATTTCTCTTACATATCAGATTGCTAGTTTCTTGAGGTTATTGAGTAATGCATATAGATTTATAGTACATACTGATTCTTGTAAAGCTAGCATTTAACAGTGAAGAAGCCTAGGAAATGTTACTTTATAATCAAACATCACATTAGTGTCTATCTCCCCCTTCATCCTACTGATTCAGCATTTAGTGACATGTTTCTACTAATCTTTCCGATAATTCTAAGATCTAATGTTGCAAGTCAGTTCGCACCACATATTATTTGTTAATAACTTCTATATTTATGAGACTATTTAATATTCAATGTGCAAATTAAGCAGATATTGCATCTGAAACTTTATGATACGCTCTTCATCAAAGTTAGATCTTTTATAGGATAATTTAAGTTTCTGAAATTATTTCTCATATAAAAAAACAGTTAAATTATCTTAACCTTTTCAAATATAATTATATCGACACTTATGGCATCTTAAACAAAATTATAAAGAATTTTTTGATTTCTTAAATATGAAGTTATAAACTTAAGCGCCTAATAAAAACTTAAGAACTGGCAATAGATTTTATAGTTGATAATAGCCATAAAATATAAAATACATTTAATTAAGGATCTTTACCGGAAAGTTAATATAATAATTTTAGATGTTAATAATTAAAATTTAAAAAATAATTTAAAGCATTATATAAGTTATATATTGTGATTCATTTAGTTGCATCACCTAAATTTTAGAATTGTTTGAGCCAAAATTATTTGAAATGAATATGTCACTCATAAGAAACAATAACAGTTTTTAGTTCAAGAATTCTATAGACCGTAATTCTGATCAGATTGAACAATTACGTCAGAATTAAGGATTAAAGCATTGAAGATGGCAGTAGAAGTAGATGTTCGAAATTATTTTAGTTAAATTGATGAACAATAAAACGTAATTTCGATAACCATTTCTTGACATTTACTCAAACACGGAATAAATTATTAAATTTCTGGCAACCTAATACACATTATTGTCTCTATCCCATTAAATATCATGTTTTTATTTTAAGCCAAAAGATACACCTTAATATAAGGTGTAATAAAAATAAGACTTTTATGTGTTGCTTTTACGATTTATTTATAATTTTTTTAATTATCGAACATAATAACATTTATCTCTAATGATAAGACAATAGTAGGGTTTCAAAATAGTTATTGTATACACCATTTTATCAAGGAATGTATTCTTTTTGTGGTATTTAATGCGGAGTCATTTTTTTAGATCGCAGCATTTATATATGTCTTCGTATTCTGAATTTTCTACTTAATCAAGCATAGGTAAATATTAAGTTGCTCAAAGCTCCGTAGGCTTTGAGATACACATTCTCATCCCGACACTCGCGCTGCGCGCTCGATCTTTGACAGACATTTGTAAATGCATATTTTCTGAACCACCCTAAAATAAATTTAAAAAAAAAACTAAAATACTTTTTTCAGACATTTTTCTTTATCATATTATTTTTTATGGATAAAGCAAAATATCCTGCAAGTCTTCTTTTAGATTTTTTACGTATCTCGCGCCTTTTAGCATATTGGAATTTTCGATTTTCTGCATATTACTGACAATAAATAAAAACAAAATAACGAATCCTATTAAAAAATGGTTTAAAGACTTTCTGTAAGATTTTCCAAAAGCTATAAGTCTCTTTTTTGGGAGAATAACTTTTTCTATCAATTTTTTTCGTACCTTTTATTTTTTTTCCACAAAATTTTCACTTTTATTTTGAATGCCACTTTTATGATTAAAACCAAAACTATGTCTCCTATCAAAAAGTGATTCATAACAAATTCTGTAGCTTTTTTCGGGCAAACAATTTTTATTAAATCATTTTTTTTCGTAACTTCTGTCTTTTTTCCAGAAATTTTTATTTTCAATGTTATTTTTCACGAATAAAACAAAAAGTACGCGTCCGATCAAGAAGTGCTTAATAAGGAATTTGTAGATCTTTGTTGCTATCAAAATTTTTGTTAATTCATTTTTTTTCGTATCCTGCATAGCTTTACAAAAAAATTGAATTTTTCATTTTTCATTATTTTTTGTGCAATCAAAATTTGAATTTTCTGTTTTTCAAGAAAATCGAAAAAGTTCTTATGATAATCTTGAAGGGCTATCAAAAATCAATTTTTTTCTTTGATTCACTTTTTTCCATATCGTGCGTTTTATGGCTTAAAATCTTGATTATCGATTGGTTTAAAAATGTTTGAAAATGCTATAACTATGAGAATATTATTTTTATGGAAAAATCGTGAGTATAAATTGTTCGTATTTTCTAATACTATAAATATGCGTATATAGAATTTTCAAATTCAGAAAAAAGTGGTCTCAAAGATTTTCAAAATGTGCTCAATTTTTTATTTTTATCGAAAATGGCTGTTTAACGAATTCGTCCTTTCTTTTGGGACCTAAAAAAGTGTGTCAAAGATGGATTTGATCCCTTCAGTTTTTCGAGAGTATCGTGTTTACGGACGGACGGACGGACGGCCGGACGGACGACATACAGGCAGACGAGATCGTAAAAACTTGATTTTTGGATTCAGGGGGTCACGAAACGTGATGATGAGAATGTAAAAAAGTGCTTTTATGCTTTGTAGTATTCTGTAAAAGCATTTATTAAAATTTCATTCAGTCAATGGAAATATGAAAACGTATTAAACGTTCAAAATTTTCAACTTGCTATTTTCTTTGTGCAGTAAGTCCAGAACAAAATCTTGTTAATTTCATTGGATATGAAGTGGAGAGCCCTTTCTGGTAGATTTCATTTTTGTTGATTAAATCCTGTAATTTTGTTTAATCCTTCCTTAGATGACAGTTCTCTGTTTGGCAGTGGCCACAGTCGTGTGCGATTTACCACCAGGTACTAGAAGGAATACGTATCTACCACCAGAACCGACGAAGGGGTATGACTACAACACACCAAAAGTCCCATTTACACCTCGACCTACGCCGAACTTTCCAACACAAAGGCCGAGTTTTCCTACAGGACCATCGAGACCATCACCCACTTTCCCAACGGGTCCAACAAGACCTTCAACGAGGCCGACATATCCTACCCCAGGAACACGACCAACTCCAGGAGGCGGAGGTTATCCTACTCCAGGTCCAAGACCGACTCCAGCATTCCCTAATTACCCTGCTCAACCAACTGGTAACAATGGCGATGTAAGTATTTCATTTTATATGTACAATTTTTTCATATCATATATATGATTTCAGCTCTTTTCTCAAGGTTCTAAATGCTTTTTAGTCCATAGGGAGTAAAAAGTAATTCTCATTCCCCAGGTAGTGAAAAGTGACGTCAGAGGGGAATGTTCGAAATTATTAAATGATCTGAAAGAATACGGAGTAAATGGATGGCTCCTGAAAGCTATAAGAACAATATATACGGGTAGCAAAGCGAGTGTAAG
>JAWWLR010000092.1:74449497-74461338 GCA_035041075.1 Acraspis erinacei | reverse complement strand
TTTGCCACATGTTTTTGGGGTCCTAAAAGGAAGAATTTGTTCTTTAACTAGCATAACTTGTCCAACGATTATGGTTTTATCCATCGAAAATGCTATGTGAAAATCGAATATTCGAATTTTACGACAAAGAGACAACAGATACATAAAAAAAGGTTGAAAAAAGCTTTTAAAATGTCAAAATGTCTACAATTTTTATTTTGACTATTTTTTGATAGGATTAATCCTATAAAAATGTTGAAAATTAGCATTTGAAGCCAAACAACGATGTGTACGTAGAAAAGATTCAAAGAAGAATTTATTGTAGGGTTCTAAAAGAAATTTAGTATTTCATTTAACTATTTTTTGATAGGGCTTGGCCTTTTTTTATCGAAACTATTACAAAAAAGCTTTTTGGATTAAAAAAAAAGAAAGTCTATCATACTACTGCGATATCGCGATCTTTATTTTTAAATTTCTTGAAACCGAATATTATTTTGTATTAAACATTTTTCACTTTAATTGAGCATACCCATTTCTCCGGAGAATATTTTAATTTTTGCAAAAATGTTATATACCTTTTTTAAATCAAACTTTATTAATTCGTAGTCAGAAAATTAATATCACGACACTATGTCTCAATGTTTAATAATAACTCTTACTTTAAGTTACGGTCATTTTGAGGTTGTCGAATTCCACATCCATTTATTTGAACCTACATAACTTCTTCCGAATTTCTTGGCCTTAATTCAAGAACACATTAGCTCAAGAGTGGACTTTCGTGTCACCTTTAAATAATAATTTCGATTTTACATTTTATATATTATTACGTTGTTGAAACTGCTTTTATTTATATATTAGTTATGCAAATGAATGTTTCATTTCCAATAAAATTAGATGAATATAAAATAAAATTAAACGTTCAGAAATTTTAATTTGAAAAAATTTTTTGCAAGTCTTAATATTTAAATATACAGCTATTTTTGTATGTATGTACTGTTTAAAAGTTTTAATTTTTATCATTTTATAATAATAAATATAGACTACTAATAATACATTTACTATGTGAGTTAATATTTCTAAGCAGAATATTTTTCCCAAACCGGTTAGAAAATACTAGATATCTTTTGCAGAGATCAATTTAAAAAATTGTTTTTAAACATTTTTAACCTACCTATTAGAATTTAATGGCTATAAAAAAATTACAGATAAATCTGAGCACGATACATAATTTCTAGGCTGGCCACGTATTTCTCAGAGAAAACGCTTGACCGAGAGTTCATCAGAAATATATAAGCTGTACCATAGCTCAGTTGACTATTAAGGTTTTAAAAACGTAAATTTGTAATTTTGAAAGATTTAATAGTTAAATTTTTTTGACATTTTTTATATTTGAATGTCAAACTTGGAATGAACTTAAAAAATTAAGAAATAGTAAATCAAATATTTTCTAATTTAAGCTTTTGAAACGAACAAATAGTTTTAAGACCTTAAACATAAAACTTTGTTAGAGTTGCACATTAGAAACTACAATTTTAAGCTTAAATTATAGAAACTTAAAAGATAATCAATATTACTAAGTATTATATCATGTAGTATCATGTAACAATAAAAGTGATTGAATATATTTTTCTACCTACTAAAAATTTTATTTGCGAAGGAAAGAATCGCTATCATTTTCACCGTTAAAAATTAAGTTTTTTTAAATACTCTAAAACTTTAAGGTATAATTGTTCTAAGGACTTTGAAAATGATATGCTTGTTAATTCGAAACTTTAAAAATCAATAAGTAGATAGTTGAAGCACTAGATATTAAAAAATTTCATATTTAATGTTAAGACTAAAGCATTTTTTAATCAGGATATTGAATCCAAGTAATTGAGAGTCAATAATTTTCAAGTAGTTTATCAGAATTTTTGACAATTCGCTTAGTTTTATCTAAAATTTCTAAAAAAGCACTTGAAATTTAACCTAAAAAGCAATCCACATTGACATGGTAGAAAAAATTGCGAGAAAAAATACACGCAAAAATCAAGCGAAAACATATAGGAGCTTAAATTGAGAAACAATGAATAAATGTTGGGTTATCTTATATAACTTTTATATTAATAAATACAAAGCAAAAATATTTACAAATCATTAAGTCTCAAAACGATATTGATTTAAATTCTCAGAATGCCTTCATAAAATCTGTTGACAATATTTTCAGCTAATATGTTACCGATTGTCATTTGTATTCAATTCACATTCCACACTGAAAAGTCAAGCAATAGCTCACTATTTATTATATCTCGAGAGCAGATGAATAGGTTGTAAAGGGTAAAGTGTCAAATCAACGGCTCATGATCGATCGACAGTCACAAGAATGAATGCATGTATCGACATCATTAGAATACCATTAACGTAACGAACTAACGATTCACTCAGTTATTGTAAAGGGCCTTCTCGTAATGCTTCATAAACACCTTTATTAGTTAATGTGTTTGTTGCAGTTATGAACTCCCAAACTACTTTGTCGAATACAATGCGGGAGTTTAGGCACCCACAGCGAACCACATCTCTGACGTACGGCTTACAATATTGGATATATGTATCCAACAGGCACAGTAGACTTATCCAGTCAGTTCGATGAGCAGCATTGCAATTATTATATCACAGTACCTTCATGGCATCTGATCTTAATAATTTATGTCTCGTCTTTCTTTAGAGACGATATTCAGAATATCAATAACTAGAAGAGGCGGCGGTCCCTCTTATACAGCAAAAATCTTAACTGTTTTCTAATTTTATATTTAGAATAACGGGGTTAGTATAATTAAGAGAAAATTTGGAAATAAAAATAAATTAGTTATCAACTTTTGTATTACCACATAATGAGTATATCTCTCATTATTTGTAGAAGAAGGTGGCTGCCTTTATTTATATTACTTTAATCAATTATTTTCAAAAAACTGAGATGCTTTCTGAAAACTCCAATGGATATAATAATTGAGTTGTCTAGTATTTGATTTAAATTTTTCTAGATACGGCGCCTTTTTTAAAATTTCTTTTTAGAGACAAAGAAAAGTTTTCTTCGTATAACCGTTATTTTTGTCTAATCTTGTAATTTTTTATATTCTTGAATGCTAAATTATTGCAGGGTAATTGAAAATCGGTCTAAATAATAAATATTATATCTGTTTTTCGTTTTGCTTTTTTATTGTGGAATACAGGAATCTGTCAACAATTCCATTTTTAGCTGGAGAGGTTAATGAACCTCATTTTTGAGATGAATAGCTCAGTTGATTATAATAATTGGTAACTAACATTTTAATACGTGCATTTTCTTCGACAAATGTTTTTTTATCAATTTAGAAATAATGCAATTAAAAGTAGGTACATTTTTCAACATCGCTGAATGGTTATTCTAAATTTAAATTTTTCAATATTATTCTCATAATTATTCTTATAATAAAAAAATGCAACCAAACATACATGATCAGAATAAGGAAACCATTGCCTTATATTTACGAGATTAAAATCTTTTGAAATCGAAGTTTCAGCGTAAAAAAAAGAGGGAAAAGGGTTATATACCTATAAATCTCGGTATTGGTAATATAATTTGACTAAATTTTTCTAAATTTCGAACTAAACGATTACTTTTTTGAATTTCAAACTTGTATGTTAATAAACCATGTATATTGTATGCTAAAAATGGATATGCATGCAATCCTCTTAAAACAAATTCTAAATTTAGAGACACATTTCAAACTCTAGAGGAGGTATATATTTATTATTTATCTGTAAAGGCATCAGGAAAAATTCTGTAAGATACTCGATCTCACCTAAGCTTTCAAAAACTGTAGGTAACATTGATACCTCGGTATCGCCTTATTATCCTTCTTGCATTACATACACGGTTCACCTGTCAAAGCTATAAATGCACCTCCAGCGATATCACGTCCACTGAAAGGAGCCTCTAGATTCCGAGACTCCTCGAGAAAATTTACTCCTCGCAGAAAATATTTTGGTTGTGTGCACGAAACCGCTACAGATAAAAAACTGTCGGCAGCAGTAAAAACAATTACCGGTTTTTAACAATAATTTTATGTAAGTAAATATATGTGACATACGTCATGTTCCCCCTGTTACGTCTAAATATGCTTTTTTTTAATTAAAGCAATGACTCAGAATTTATAATTCATAAGCTACAAGTTGCATCAAATAGCGAGGTACAGTGGTAACTGCTTTACTAACCGAAATCCGGTGAGGGTAGAAAAAATATTTTCGGCGAGTCCAGGGAAACTGAAAAGGGCAGTCAGATTCACCAAAATTCAGTGGGCGTAGGCCACAGCCCAAATATTTTTGGCCAACCTAGACAATTCGAACTTTAAAAGATTAATTAGAATTTTTAAGTTAAAGATTTTTCTGTTCGCACAATTGTTCAATTTTAAATTATTTCAAATTTTTATTAATAAAATATCAAAAATTAGCTTATAAATTTGTTTCTATGTAGTTTTCAAAGATGTTTCAATCATAGAACCTTTTAATTTCAGTATTCATCAAACTTAGATAATTTATTAATAAATTTTTTAATTTTATATGATAAGAATATTAAACAATGTTCATTTCAAAATTTGTTATTTATTAATTTTCCAAAAAGTTGAGTTTTTACTAGTTTTCTTAAGGAGCTATTGAATTTAAAGTTATTCAATTTTAAACAAATCAAGTTGAAATACAAACCAGTAAGTAAATATTTGTATATCAAATTAAATTTTTATGGTGCAAACACTAATCCCAAAATTTCTTCTGTTTAGTGGAAAAATAATGGTTAAAAGCATACATTTTATATTAAAAATTTTTGGAGGTACCGCTAGGCCAGCTTTTGTTTGAAAATGAATTTCCTTTAATTTCAATTTTTCTAAATTAAATATTAAGACGAAAAAATTCTGTCACCCATAAAAATCTTTATTATTTTTTTAGGAATAAGCTATACATTTTAAGAAACAGAAAATAAGTGAAGTTATCATTGGACTTAGAATACGAAAATTTGTTATTTCATTCAAATCAATAAACAATACACATTTCTGCAGTTTCAAGATTCCTACAGTTTTTAGAAGTTTTAACAAGTTTCCATAAGGTTTGCTTACCGCTTTCAGTAAATTTATAATGGCAGTGGATGCTTTTCTGAATAGTTAATCGACATAACATGCACTACTGGAGTATTGAAAATCCGCAGTGGTTTCGTGAAGTCGAACACCAGCGTCCATGGACTGTCAACGTATGGTGTGGAATAATTGGCAACAAACTGATCGGTTCTCAGATTATCGAAAGCAGCTTAAATGGTCCAAAATATCAAGAAATTTTGGAAAATGAACTGCCAATATTGCTTGAAAACTTGAGCTTAGAAATACGGCAGAACATGTGGTTTTAACATGATTTTTGTCCGACAAAATATTCAGCGGTAGCACTAGAAGTTGTTTATCGTGATTTCAATGGTCGCTGGATTGCTAAAGTCGGTTCGATAAATTGGCCTGCAAGATCGCCAGATCTTACTTCACCACATTTCTTTTTGTGGGGCCATCTGAAAGACAAAGTGTTCAAAGAAAAACCAACAACACGTAAGAATATGATTGACCGAATTACAAGTGCATGTGCTGAAATTCAAGAAGATACACTTCTCTGTTGTGTAAATTCATTTGAATTACGGATTAATAAGTGTATTGAAGCCGAAGTGTCATCATTTTGAGCACTTACTTTAATTAAAAGATGATTCCCTGAGTAACTCGGATCGCGAGAGGCGAGGGGACTCACTGTTCCCGAAGGGAACAGAACACTGCTACGTTTTAAGACTAATTTCGAGTATTGCGGATTCGTAAGAGTGCATTCTCAGTAACAGTAAAATGAAGAAAAATTGAATATCGTCGATTAAAGCGCGATCTATCGTGAAACGAGAAAAGTGTTTTAGACAAATGAGTATCTCCGTATATGTTTTATAGCCCACCGACATAAGTGTGATTCCCCTATACTCCTCCACCTTCTTGTCCTCTCCTTTCTTAATTATCGGTACCACCAACCCTGTCCTCCTTTCCTTAGGCCATCCTTCTCCTCTCCAAACCTTGTTGCATACCTTCCACATTTACTTTCTCATCCCTTCCCCTCCAAACTTCAAAGCTCATTGATGCCCTTCCTTCCTCCTCGTTCTTTATTGATCACCTCCCATTCCGTCCCTTCCCAGATCGCTTTTTCCACCTCTTCCATATACCTACATGTCTTTAACTGCCTTTTATCACTTAAAAATCTTTCGTGTTCTATCTTTCTCCTATTATATTCCTGTTTCCCTATCTCCCCTTTTCACCACTTTTTCACATTTTCTTTCATTCTATCTTCACTCTCCCTACATTCTGCATCCCACCATCCCCTTTTCATTCCCTCCTCCTCTTCTCTTGGCATTAACTCTTCTTTTATCCTCTCTGTTAGTTCTTTTATCTTTTCAAGGCGCATGTCCACGTCTTCCCCTTCCAATCCTCTAATCACCTCGTTCTCCATTATTTCTTTAAATTCTCTCAATTTATTTTCCCCCTATCTACCGATTTTTACTTTCCATTCGCCAGTTCTTTCCTTTTTTCGCTACGCCGCTTCCATCCTGAGAATTTTATTGTCACTATTAGCGGGAAATGTTCTGAGCCTATTTAATTACCTACTTTCACTTTATCCATTCTCTTCCTTATTCTTTCTTCTGCTAGAATGTAATCTATCACAGTCTCCTCTTTACCTATAAACGTCACTTCCCCTTCTTCATCTCCCCTTATATTTCCATTGCAGATAAACCACCCTTTCTCTCCTAACAGATTCAAAAGAGTTTTACCCTCCCGATATATATCCCTGTGTTTGGAATTTCTTC
Organism: Acraspis erinacei; assembly: GCA_035041075.1. Taxonomy (NCBI): domain Eukaryota; kingdom Metazoa; phylum Arthropoda; class Insecta; order Hymenoptera; family Cynipidae; genus Acraspis; species Acraspis erinacei. Next base: position 74,454,479 of record JAWWLR010000092.1, on the reverse strand, counting down.
GAAAAGTTTCGCTCTCTTCATCCCGTATCTCCCCCTCCCCTAACTCTCCTGTCCATGCTTTTAAGTCTCCACCTATCAATACCAGCTCTGTATTCCTTTCCTCCATCGATGCCCTTAATACTCTCCAGCCTTCCTCTTCTCCTCTCTTTCTATGCACACAAACGATGGTCACCCTCTCTCTTCCTACCTTTATTCTTCTCACCATCACGCCCTCCCCGTTTTTCTTCTCGCTCTTCCACTCTTTCATCTCCAATCAACTCCTTTTTAACCCCTGACATTATGCCTCCAATTCCCCTTCCCATTTCATGTTCTTTCCAGAAAGACACACTCACTCCTCTCTCCTACTCTCATTACATTTGCTTACCCTTCTTTCATGTATTGCTCCGTCTGCTCTCAATTCTTCTCTCTCATCATCCCAGATCCACTTAACCCCATTGATCCACACCCTGTCTTTGCCTATTCAAACATTACCCCCATTTCTCCTTTCTATCCATGCTTTCCGTTCGATCATCCACTTCCTCTTTCTCTCTGTTCATGTCAGGTCCTATTCAATTCGTTCGCTCCTTCCCCTAAGTACCGTTTACCTTTCCATAATTTCCCTCTTCTCCTCCTCGCTTCATCAGCTTCTCTACTGCTTCCTTTCCCGAATCACTTTCTACTTTCATTCCTTTAATTACTATATTTCGCTTTCTTTTCTCTCTTTCACTTCTAGTCTTACTTCTCTTTCATTCAATCGTCTGCGCATTCTCTCATTTTGCTCCTGCAGTTTCTTATCATCCCCCTTGACTACTACTCCTACGCCCAGCTTTTCCTTTTTGCACTCCCGCATTCTAGTTTCCTGAACCTCTCCTCAACCAAACTCATTTCAGTTCTCCTTTCTTTCGCTCTCTCTATCTGCTAACTCTCTATGCTATCCAGTTTCCTAATTACCTTCTCTTCCTCGGCTTTCCACAGAGCATCCCATTCCTTCCATTTCTTTCTCATTTTTTCACTTCCTCCTTGACTTCTTTCCTATGCGTCCTCGCTCTGTCAAACCCTTTGCAGGTTTCCTCTCTGAGGCCTCTGATGAGTTTCTCGAGGCCTTATAGAGTTCTCTGTCTACTCTTCTTTCTTGCTTTCTCATTTTCCCCTTCCCCATATAACTGGTATCTATCCCTTTTATTGTCCTCCGACTTCTCCCCTTCGCTACTCGTGGTCGGTGATTGTCCCCACTTCTCAAAAAAACTCTTTGCGTTCGTACTATGCAAACAATGCGCTCTCTGTAGCCTTTGCACGTTCGTCGGTCTGCTTCGTTTTCTTGCTACTGTCTCTTCCACCTCTTACCGAGCTTCTCAAATAACTCTGCCTCATCACTACTTTCATTACTGTCAATGCTACCTTTTACGTTCTCGCTGGCTTCAGTCGCTTGCATAGTTTCGCTGGTTAATCCCGACCCACTCTCTTTATCCGTCTCCTGCTGCCCTCTCTCTGTCCTTTCTGGACTTCGCGTCACCGACATGTCTGCCACGTATTCTTTCCTACGCCACGTCTTTTTTCCCTCGCCTTCAAACCCCCATGCAAATCGTTCAATCGAACTCTAAAGTCACCACTCTAAAAATGACTCAAAATCTCTCGCACTACAACTCACCACTCTTAAAAAACTGTCTCTTCTCATTCATCCAACCCTCACACTCCCCTGTCACTCACCCTGCGTGAAAAAAACACTTTTCATAACCGTTCCTAACCTGAAAATCCTTCTCTTAAAGTGTTGACAATTATATAACATTCTCCGCCTTTCTGCCAACCCCTTCACTGTCACTTATTCCTTAGTCCTTCAACACTCTACTCACCGCCCTTTTTCCCCTCAAACTCCCTCTTTCCCTTCACCAATGCCAAAAACCCCAAAGAGAACTTTGTAATAAATATTCATTTAAATACTGGATTAAATTTAAAAACAAAAAGTTATGGTTAAAAGGATTTGGAAATTGTTACGGTTTCAAAAATACATCTTACTCGAGAAATCTAGGTTCAGAATTAAAATTTAACATACCTGAATGATATTAAAAAGGTCTTGTCTTACTAAAAATTAATTCTGGTTGTCCAGGTATTAAAAATACATCTTTCCCGAGAAAATTCAGTTGAGAATTGAAATGTTATATACCCGTATCTTTTATAAGGATCTCGTCGTAGTAAAGATTGATCCTGGTTGTCCAGGTATAAAAAATACATCTTCCCTGCGGAAGTTTGGTTGAGAATTAAAAGATAACATTCCTGCATGATATTAAACAGATCTCGTCTTACTAAAAATTAATTCTGCTTGTCCAGGTATTAAAAATACATCTTCCTCGGGGAAAATAGGTTGAGAATTGAAATTTTATATACCAGGATGCTTTCATAAGGATCTCGTCGTACTACAAATTGATCCTCCCTTACGAAAATATATGACACGGAAAAAATGACAAGCGTGTCATCTTTTTTTAAATCATTTTTTCCTTGTAGTTTTTTCGTGGCCACAGGAAAACGATAGGAAAAATGATATGGTAAACGATAGGAAAAATGACAAGTAAGACAACAGCTGAAAAATACCTTCCCTAATTGGCCATAATTTATAATAATATCGTACACACGTCATACACGTCGCACGTGTAATGTGGCGTGCGTTTGAACCTTATTTTCAATCCGCGTGTGCAATGAAAATTCATCTCAATTCAGCAGACCTCGGATTCACACGGATTTAAATGTGGGTGCGAATTGAACTTATTGTTGGTATACGCATTCTAATAGATTGCAAATTGACTTCAAATCGGTTTGATTTGTATTTTTTAAATAACCCTGATTGTTTTGAATGACTTCATATTCAAAACCTTTGTCAGGGTGCTTAATCAGTGGTGGCTGAACGCGTATATTTCTGGGATGGTTAGTAGCAAAGATATTAGGTACTAGATACGGCATGAGATTAGCGCGATATTTACCGATTGGTTCCTCCACATACTTGTAGAGGCGCGTCAGGCCACTATATATTGGGTCGCGCCAAATCAGAGTGCTTTTGAAATCCAAAATGGTAATAATCTAATTTTTCTTGATAAGTCAATGAAAAAATAATTTTAATTGAAAAAAAGAAGTTAAAGGAATTTGAAAATTAAATTACTTAACATCTTTTCAAATATATGTATACTTATGTTAATACGTATGGTGATCCAAAAGATTGGCTAGCCGAAGGTACGAAATTGCTAGTGCTAAAGAGTTGATATTAAAAAACTGACGACTATTTGAAATCAAAATTAGTCCCAAAATGTAGCAAAGAGATCCTAAAATGTTGAATTCTGCTAAATTAACTTTTTTCCCTACGTATTATCAATTAGAATTAGAATTCCAATTAGAATTCTGGTTAAATATGCCCATACTATTTTTTCTGGTTAAAGTAACAAAAATTCCGATTGTTTTAATCCGAATTTGAGGTTAATTTAAACAGAATTCTGATTACTCTAATCAGAAAAAGTATTAAGGGCATATTTAACCAGAATTCTGGTAAAGGTAACCAGAAATTTTTTTAGGGTACATTTTTTCTATTGATAACCTTGGAAGAGCAAGCTATAATTTCCTCATAGTCCTGGAAAAATGTCTTCTGAAATGTTACATTTTTTAAATATTTGTGAATTTATTGGTATATGAATTTTTTAATAGCTGTAGAGGCCATATTATATATAAGACCATTGTTTTAAATTGAAATAAGAAGTAACTGAATCGTACAAACCTTTCAATTTCCCACATACCGAAAAAATCTAACTTAAAGAAAATTATGGGCTTGCTTAAATTTTGTTATCAGCATTTTATACTAAAAGTCTACATAAAAATTGCCATATTTTTCGTATAAATATATAAAATCTTTAATTTGCTATAATTCAACATTTTTGATCTCATTTCGAGACCCGAGGGCTAGGGCCATTTTTGATATGTAAAAGGTATCTTTTTACGTTCAAGTATTAGCTATTTCCGTTCCCCTAGGATTTCGTATTTTTGGCCCATCCCAGACCTTACGTTTATCAACATTAATTTAGTATTATTGTCGTTTTAATCATTCAACATTTTAGACAAATATATTTTACAGCTGCTCGAGTAAGCTCTGGCGTTAGCACGTCGCGTTGTAGGCGGAAGGTTGCCGGCTTGATTTTCGCTGCCAAAGCTGTTTTTGATTTTTTTTACATTTTAATTGTTTAACTATTTACATATTTAATTCCATTCAAAAAATTTAATTTTTCAGTAATAATTATTTTAAATGCTTTCTTTTAATAAAAAACTTGATTTTTTTTTAACTTTTTCGGTAACAAATGTATATTATAATTATTTTAATTTTGTTTGAAAATGTTTATATATTTAAAAAAATGAGAATATGATTAAAAAAATTTATTTTGATTTAAAAATATGAAAATTAAATTTTCAAAAAATAGTGGAATATTCTGTTACGAAAGATTTCAGTTATATATGTTATATTTAATTTTCATCTAAGGAAGATAAAATTTCTCTTAAACAGGGTGTCTACCCTGCCTGGAAAACCCGGAAAACCTAGACTTGTCAGATAATTTGTATATTCATACCTGGAAAAACTTGGAAATGTCAGGGAATTTTTTTTGAAGTCAGGGAATTTTTCAAGAGCGTAGTTAATTTTTTTTTAAATTGCAATATTAAATTGAATAACACGTTCTTTTTTCCGAAATCAATTTTTTGACTGAAAGTTCAGTTAAATAAGTTTATTCCAAGTGCAATTTGAACTATTTGGTTGAAAGTTTGTTTCTTGTTTTTCTTTTGGTATTGAAAATTAATTTTCCTACTTAAAATATAATTATTTAATATTAAATTGAAAAATTATTTTTTGTTGAAAATTTTTACATCCAAAAAGTTAGTTAGGAATTAGTAACTATTACATTAGTTACTAATTACATTAGTAACTAGTGCGCACATACCGATAATAACATTCTACCCTTCGCAAGAGGGTTGAACGCTAA
>JAWWLR010000092.1:74391424-74405724 GCA_035041075.1 Acraspis erinacei | reverse complement strand
CTCTTTCTGAAATCGATCACCCCTCCCCCCGTATCCAAAAATGGTGGCCAGTAAAAATATCGTACCAAGCCGGAAAAGTTAGCTTATAGTTTCTAGTTTTATGTGCCGAGTACATAATTTCCGGTTAGGTCAGGCTTTTGGCCATAATCAGCAGGCTCTAGGGTACCAGACTAAATATTTCTTAAAACTTCATGCAGAAACAATCATTTCACCGCTTGTTACATAAAAAACGCGTTCTATGCGACCAAGATATGATTTTCTCAAAATAAAAATAGCCGAAAGATGGCTGCTCAGGGGTAATGAGATGTTTGCAGTTTCATCATTTTGGAAGGTTTGAGCTCCGAAACAATATTCCAAGGTAGTTTTTCCAAACTCATACTTATCCAGGTTGTTCAGGAAAATCGAAAACCCATTTTAATAACAAAAAGCGGCGAGCAAAAAACGTGATGCAGGTCAACTTCGGGGTAAACATCCGTTCTTTGGTTCGATAAAATATGCTATGTAGGTATAGTATTGTTTGAGGATAAGGTGGCCTTAAAGAGATTTATAGTCATTAAGTTGCTTAATTATCTGCCCCGAAAATAAGAATAATTTTTATAATATTATAAATGCCCTAGGCGGCAACCATAACGCGACTCCTGATTGAAATGACCTCCGTCGATAGCGGATGATGTCTCTCAACGATGCATCGATGCGCTGCAGGCACCCGCGAGTCAATTGGAACCCAGCTATCGTTGTATTTAGCTCGTCGACTTTGACTGCTTTGCCTGGTACACAAATATTTAAATAAATTTTATTTCGAAGAAGTTTTCGATTTATAAATTTTCCGACAAATCTGAGCAAGTGAATTCAACCCAACTTTGATAATCCTGTCCAAATTACGAAATATTGAGGTCTTATTTGAGAAAATCATATCTTTGGCCCACAGAATGCGTTGTTGATGTACCAGGCGGGAAAAATTTTGGTTTTGCATGCAAATTTAGGAAAAAATTAGTCTGATACCCCACAGCCTGCTGGTTATGGACCTAACTTGAAATTATGCAAAATAAACCGGTTTTTTGCGATTTTCTCATTGAAACCAGCACTTTCTTCGAAAAATACTTAGCGCATCTCATAGATCTCGAAAAAATACATCGAACTCATGTCACACAATTTCATTAAGGCCATGTGACGAGAGGGTCACGTGACCAAAGTTGGTCCTCAATTTTTCTTTCCCAACTTACGACTAACCGAAATGAGGAATCGCTTTGAAAGTTTGGGAAATGAAATCGAAGCCATAAACTGCATGTCTCTACTTTCTTCCGGTCGAAATTTTGAGGAAAAAAAATGTTGAAGAAAATAAACCTGGAAGCTATATTGGTACTTTTCTTTTCCATCTTATATCCACACGGAATGAAATATCGTGATAAAAATTTGGCACGCTAAATAGAATGCCTCAAGGAAGTTATCGCTGGTCCTGAATAATTAGAATTGTGAAAATAGTTTTTTTTCATTACTAATTTAGAGACATACCAACTGTGGTGTGAAATCATGCAAGCGATTTTCAATGCTCTCAAAAGGGCTAGTTATGAGCTTTATATTTATAAAAGTGGAGCAAAAGAACAAAAATCGCTCACGAACATTATACAAAAATAATGCAGAATCTGATGTTTGCACTTAAAATGAAAATAAATAAATGTTGTCTGACATACGTATCAGCTGTTTCAGAGCAGCTCTAGCGCAGCGAGTAGAAAACTTCGAACTTCCACTGCTCTCTGGGTAACACAGATTGCATGATTATCGACAGTGAAAGATAGAAGTTGAACTTATGCCGTAAAGCCTAAATGCGTCGGTCAATATTTCGTATTTTCAGAAATAAACTTTTTTCTTCTCTTAAATATGTGCCTTGGCAGAAACGGTGCTTTAATATTTAGTAATATCTCCCGAAAATTTATTCAGCGTTATTTAAACTTTTATTTTCAAATATGTAGGGAAAAATATTGATTCCAGGACTGCCTTGATCAGCTGTTACACTCGCTACCGGGCTTTAAAGGCCACAACAAAACTCTAAAAATACGAAATAACGATGTTTTTCTACTATCCCTCGTTACATGTCTACCATATTTTTTCCTGACAAAAGGCGCTCGGAACATAAAAGTAGAAGCTATTGACGGGATCACAGAACAAAAAAATCGAGAAAAGCCTCTAAGGTTATTGTGGACGCAGATATCCTCTCAGGGAAAATATCAGTTGGTGAAAATGGATAAAAACAGAGCCGAACAAAGGATTGCTTGTAGGAGGAAATTTGAAAAAACAAGGGAATGGAGAGAAAAAATTACTCATTATAAAAAATAAGAAATTTTTCAAGAGTCTGCAAAGCAAGAGCGTTTGATGAGACAGAAGGAGAACCAGGGTGAGTGGAGAGTTAAAAAAAGACGTGGAGAAGAAGATAAGAAAACAAGGAGGAGGAGGATGAGGTGAAGAAAGAAACTGAGAAGAAAAAGAGGAAGGATGAAAATGGGGAGAAAGGTAATTTAAATTTTATGTCACTTTTTTATAAGCTTCGTAAGCGGTAAATCATATTTTACAAAATTATTATTTTCTTTTTCAGTATCATCACACAAACGATCCAGCTAGGTGGATCCAACGTCCAACGATTGCAATTGATGCGACGCAGCAGGAAATTATTGATGATGAATACAGGAGAGTGCAAAGTATCGCCGTACCTGAACCAGTTGCTGGTCCATCCCGGGCTACGGATTTGGTCAGGCCTTTCACACTGGATACGCAGGATCCACAGCCAATAGGTAGGAATTAGAGAATTCATAATAATGAGTTTGCGTTTATTATTGAATGCATTGAAACTGATTAATTTGTTAAAAAAATTCACCACAGCAGGGAGGAAATTAACATTAAAAATTATACCTCCTGGCCAAAATAATCGGTAACCTGGTTAGAGGCCGGTTTTTTTTAGAAATACTTGATTACATTACTTTTTGCTGTGAAGAAATTGCTCTTGTGCGGTTAGTGTTTTGGTCATCTCAGTTTAATGAGGGTGTAGCCTGGAAGGCGGTTCTATCATTAGTGTATCTCCATTTTTAAAACTTTTGGAAAGTTGTAGAGTCCGTTATACAAAATGCCATAGCGAATTCTGACCTTCATTCAGTAACAAGTTTTGTAAAGTATGCTAAAAATATCAGGTAGAGTTCAAATGTAAGCAGCCGAAGAGCTTACGCGAAATTCTGGAGTAATAACACCAAAGAGACGATGTTGTTTAATTCAATTAAGTGCGTATTAAAATTGTATAGCAAGGGGGCAAATAGCGATGATAGTGTGCAATTTTAAAGATTTTGGAAAGGGAAAAGAAAAGGCATTTTACGACGTTACCTTTGTAATCACATGTGGGATGTAGCTAAACAAACCTCATGCACACGCACGCACGGCTGTTTATGCGGCGCTCCTGATTGGTCCAGCTTGAACATTTTATAACTGGAAAACTAAAACTTCAACTGATTTTTGGTAAAGGAATTTTCGATTTCTTTTTTGTTTGTTTATACAGCCATATAAATCGCGACACTTGAGTTTGGGACACCCTGTATAAACAATAACATTACATGTGGAGTCTGGGTCAGATACTTTTATGGATGAGAGTTTTTTAGAAAGCAAACACTTCATGATTCATGTTGTACAGAAAAAGTATATGTTCTGTGTTAAAAATTTGTGACGCATGCTCGCAACTACTAAATTCGGAAAAAAGCAAAAAAGTGGTTACGCATATATATGCTATTCTCGATTTGAAACATATTGACGAGACTGAATGTATCGCATATAGTTCAAAGGGTTTCGATGCTAAATTTATCCTTAGTTATTTAATTAAAAACCAAGGAACTAATGAGCCTCCAAAATTTATTTTAATGGTACTAGTGTAATATTAATGACTGTTATTAAAACGCGATTTGTCGACAGCTTAAACAATTTACATATGCCCTTGAAGGCGATGCCGGCTGCCTTTGGTTTAGATGAAGCAAAGAAAGATACTTTCCCTCATTTGTTTAATACGTCAGAAAATAAGTCTTATATAAGTAAATTATCCGGTGTCGAATATTACTGTCCTGGTACAATGTATGCAGAGATTCGTAAAAGTTTTTTAAGTTGTACGAAGAATGCATTGAATCAAATTACGTTTTTCAACTTTAAAAATAAAATTACAAGTTATCGCATTAATGACGTTGATACTGTTCGTAAGGCTTGCCTATCTTTTCGATCGTAATTTCTTGAAATATCGGATGTTGATCCCTTCTTTGAGAGCTGCACTATATCTTCAGCCTGTCCCATTGTATTTAGAAAAAAATTATTTTAAACCTGATCTAATGAGGTTTCTACCGAATGGGAGTTACAGGCTTGAAAATAAACAGTCGAAAAAATCTGTCGAATTGCTTTTATCCGGAGAGCGTGAACTAGAGCTGAAAATCATAAGTGCGATTCGAGCTCTAGAATTTCGATTACATGAAGGGTATTAGTTGACGGCTATAATGAAGATGACCTTGGCAATAAAACTCTTTATCAGTTTCATCGCTTTCATATGCATTGTTGTCCTGGATCTGATAACTCCAATCGAGATAAAAAAAAACTTGGCGCTGGGAAAAATTCAGAAAGTATGAATGATCGCTTCGTACGAAGACGTGGACAAACTCAACGACTTCCCGGAATCGGATGTAAATTCATTATATGTGGGAAGGCGATTTTGATAAGCTAAGAGCTGAAGACCCTAAATTAAAATAGTGTTTAAAAGACCATCCTCTTTTAACGCACGATGCTTTAAGCCTTCGGGATAAGCGTTCTTAGCGACGTCGCTTTTTTCACCTTTGAAGCTGGCTCTTCCTATCATTGCATAGCGAATACCCAAGCCAAAGGCTGCGTCTCAACAGATCGCATAATTTCATATTGGTCATCCTAAAGTGTATATTGTCGATAAATGTAAGAAATCAACATGCAAAACTCATATTTCCCTTGCGCTATACTTGCTTTAAGTTGAAACTGCAGCACGACGGTCCACATATAAATAACACAAGTCAGGGGGAAATAGAAAGAATGTGGGTTTTTGACGAACTCAAAACAGCGCGCGAAGATGGCTATAAGATAACTAATATTTTTTTTAAATCTGGCAGTATGAAGTAACACAATATAATGCCGTAACAAAGATAGGAGGTCTCTTTGTCGAGTACTTGGACAGATTTTTCAAGCTTAAGCATGAGGCCAGTGAATACCCTTCTGGATGTACAACTGAAGAGCAGAAAACAGCGTATACCCAAAATATTTTTGATTTTTAAGTTCTTCAGCTCGATCCCGAAAATATTCATGGGTTTATAAGAATGCAGCTGTAGCCCCTTCCCATACTATAAATGTAGTAGAAGCCACATATACGACCTCACAAACATGCCTAAAATTGAATGGTTATTTGAGGACAATCAGATTGTCGCATAATCTACTTTAATAATGATTGCATAATGTTTTCCAACCATAATTTGCCTCACGAGTATTACCAAGACTCAGGTTGTTTATTAGGTGAATTGACACATCAGCTTGAATTTTATAGTCCAGGGAGTTTTATTGTAACCTTGATCTCAGGTGATCCTAAGTTCTACGCATTCAAAGTATGCTCACGAAATTATAGAGCAATTCGCAGAACCGCGTATCACGATGTAGTTACAAAAAATTAACTTCCATTTACGTAGAAACTTATTGGATAAATAATCCCCTGAATTGTATATTTTGTAAATATAAACAACTATAAATTATCTCAATCTGACGCATCTATATAAGAAAACATCCTGGCACTGAATAAATAAATGCGTACGTACGCGCTTTTTTAGTTTGATTTATTAGGGTATTTTTGTACATAAGTAGTTAAAACATTTATTTTTATGATTGCAGAATGGCCCTTTGAACCTTCCGATGATACACACCTTTCATGTTGTGGACGAGTGTTGGATGATACATTGAATCCAGTGGACTTTGGTTTCTCGCCTGAAAAAATCATGGATGATGGAGAAGATATGAATTAACTCATTATCGGCCACCAACCATACACATGCCAGGATTCTACTTCTATTCCATTATTTGTTTTAGAAAGAATATTATTGTAACCTTATTCATATTTAAAATGTTTCATTAAATATCACATAAAACATGAGTGTGTATATGAATTATATCTTGAAGATTATATTTGTTAAAATTATTATTAAAACTATGATTGAAAATATACAATTGCTCAAAACTCAGGAAAATAACATTGTGAATAGTATAATTTCACTTTTTTGTCTCTACTTATTTCAAATTACCCTACTATAGCTAAACATTAACTATTTGCGGCGAGGGAGAGTGACAACGACGACGGTGCGGTGAGGTGGTGCGGACTGAGCACGAATTTTTAAGGGTTTTTTATGCGTGTGCAAAAGCCGTGGCCCGGCGAAAGATAACATTTTCGAACAGATCTATATAAATAAGATATTTTTTACATACTCATCAGAGAAAGTATTAGATTTGTGTAAAATTTTACCCCTCCCATTTTTTGTCAAATGTTCACGCTTTGAGACCCCCTGAATCCGAAAAACAGGTTTTTACTAATGTGTCTGTCTGTATGTGTGCATGTATCTGCATGTATGTCTGTATATTTGCATGAAAAAAAGTCAAGAAAAGAAACATGTTGCTTTTTGAATGCCCTACAAGATTATCATAAAAAATAATGGAAAATTCAAAAATTACACTTTTTCGGCCAAACTATGCAAAATACGGTAAAAGGTGATTGGACAAAAATTGTGCATTTGGAAAAGACCTACAAATTTGTTATTAATCACTTTCTGATAGGATGCATAGTTTTCGCTTGAATTGTGAAAAACATCATTAACAGCAAAAAAAATCTGCTCGCTGCGTGGGCACATTCTCATTACAATTTTTGTGTTTTAATTTTTTTTTCGTTTCGTGTAGGGGGTTTCAAAAAGTGTAGTTTTTGTATGTTTTTAACGCTATTTTTTTACAATGAAAACCATAAATAGAACTATAAAAAAATAATACGTGACAAATTAAGTCATTTTTACATTCTCATCAGAGAAGTTGAATTTAATTTTTATCTTTCTAATTTTTGTCAAATGTCCATGTTTTGAGATCCTTTGAATCCGAAAAACAAGTTTTTACGACGTTTATGTCTGTCTGTCTGTCTGTATTTATGTACTTAAGTATGTATATCTATGTGCACGATACTTTTGAAAATATTAATCTATTACATTGGTCTTTGGTACACTCTTTTATTCTCCTAAACTAAAGCTCAAGTTTCTTAGCCAGCCGTTTTGGATACAAATTCAAAAAGGTAGCCCATTTTTGATAATTTTGAGAACACTTTTTCCAAAATTCAAAACTTGTCTGTAAGCATATTCATAGTATTTAAAAATTCTAACAATTTATTCCAATCTCTTTTTTCAGAAAACCAAAAATTACCAGAGTTATAGCATTTAAAAAATTTAAAAAAAACACACGAAAAGAACATTTTAAATAAAAAAAGCACGATATTAAAAAAAGGCAAGAGAATAAAAGCGTTGATTTTTGAATGCCCTACAATATTATAATAACAACTTTTTGACTTTTCTTGAAGAAAAGAATATTAAAATTTTGACAACATAAAAAATAATTAAAAATCCAAAAGTTACATTTTTTAATAACAATTTTTTTAAGCATGCGCGTTGCTCTAAACGAAACAATTAAACTTTGTCTATTTTAATACCAATTCAGGTTATGCATTGTAATAATATACATTTATGGAAATAACATACAATTTGAGGGACAGATTCGAGTACGAAGCACGAGATACGTGGTGAGAATGTCTTCGTTAAAGCCGAAGGAGCTTTAACAAAAGAGAATTCACAATCACCAAACTACTGTTGTCGATGCTTTGACCTTTAGTTTTAAAAAGTCTGTGCAGAAGTGTGGGGAATATACAAACGAGCGCGAAGCGCTCGAGCAAACACTCGCGCGCCCTGAGCGCGCTCAAACTTGCCAGCGAAGCGAGCCGCGCGCACAGCGCGCGATGAGAATTTTCCCGCTCAGCGGGCAGATTTTTATTTCATAAATTTGAAGATAATCGTCTTCCAAACGAAATATTTGCAACGCATTATGCGTATAGCTTCAAAAATTATTTTGAATCACATAAATGGGCTTATTTAACATTAAATAGCACATCATTACTTTTTCTATATCTTAATTTTTTACAAAATGTATCATTTCACGATTAAATTAATCATCCACAAATTAAATTGAATGAGTTCATTTTAATTTGAAAACCACTGTTAAAATTCTTTTCAAATGTTAACATAAAATTAAATTTTCTTTCCTTGGAGTCGGCAGCTCTGTGATTAAATGAAGTTGACATGCCTTGATACATAATATGTATGTAATAAAGAGGGTTTTCTACAAATTAGAATGTATTTTGACCCATTCTGTCCCCAAAGTGTGCCTGCATGATGACAAAGAAGAAAGATTAAATACTCGTAAATGCATCAAAAGAGAAATGTATTTATCTATGCTCTGTGACAGTAAAATCCCTAAGGCTAAGAGTGAAGGGGCTAGATGGAGAAATGAACAGAAGGTCACAGAGAGAGAAAATAGGAAAAGAGATTCGGTAGACGGTAGAGTATGCGTTTGTAAACTTGCAGAAAGCTGCAGCACTCCTACAACTCTTCAAAGCAGTGAGCCCGTATTTCATAAACGACCCAATCTGTTCAAGGATCGTTGAGTGCTCGAAGTTCAAGTCACATTATGGATATAGGGATGCGCATGCTGAAGCATATGCAATGCATCTCGGGCCATAATTTCAAAACAGATTTTACGGCTCATTTCGGGCTCAGAAACACATGTGCTGTCCAAGCCAGTCTAGAAATTGAAGCGAACGCCGGATTATCCATCTGAACTGAAATGAAATGTAATTTTGTAATAAAATTGCGAATTTATGCCATAATAATTTCTACTTTTTTAGGCTGATGGTGAGTTTTGAATAACTTTTCATACACACCCGAGTTGAAGTCGAAAAGGTCGACTTTAGCATGTCTCAAGATCCTGTCAAGACAAGTAAACGTCATCTCAGCCAAGACAAGGCTCGACTTGAGACAAGTAAACGCTGTCTTAACTCCTGTGACCATAAACGTAAAACGAAGGCTTATGTCTCGACTCAGTTTTGACACGCAGCTAGACATCGATGTCTTGGAGACAAACTCAAGACATCACCAAGTCGAACTCCAGTCGAAGCATTTTTACTCGGTCAATTAGCGGACATTTGTAGCAGATTGTGAAGACGACAGAATTTGCCTATTTACCTATGTTTAAAATAATCTTACTGTAATACCTAGTACATTAAATGTACAAAATATTATGTTACTATATTGATAATTATAACAGTATTACTTTTAATTCACCCAATAATAATATTAGTAGTAATTTGTTTTATTCTTAATAATAATCTAATCACAAAACTCCTCAAAATTTAATCAATAATTAAGAAAATAAAAGCTCATTCACAAATTACGTAAGGTGTTTTTATGAAATTTTATATCTACCCTCTAACTCCTCATGTAAGATACCGTGAGGTTTGGCCGAACTTTTCGAAAATTTATTTATTTATCCCAGGCTTCACGGCTTTCTCGGTTTTCTAGTTTGTCCACTTAAATACGAACTGAGTTAATAAAACTCAATATGACAATCGAACTACTTTTATTCGAAGTTCATTATTTGCAGTGGACAAGTCTACTATTCAATTGTTAGTTGGAGTCTTGTTTTCTCAGTTAGAAATTCTACTATTTGGTTTAACATTATATTATTTTGTTGAGAGTTTAGAAATTTTGTTGAAAGTTTATATTTTTTATTGGAAATTCAACTTTTTTGAAATTCGTCCTTCTGGTTTACAAATTTATCTATTTTTTAGAATTTGTATCTTCTTTCTGAAAAATGAAACTGTCTGGTAGGAATTAATCTATTTCGATTGAAAATTAAATTTTGCGGTAAACAATTAACGTTTTTGGTTAAACTTTTAACTATATGTTTAAAAATTCGTATTTTGGGTTTGAAAATTCAATAACTCGGTAGAAAATTTAACTATTTGTTCAAAAGTTAAACTACTTTAGTATATTACATTTTGTATTTGGAGATTCACAATTTTAGATGTAAATTAATATCTTTGGTTTGACATTGATCTTTTTTATGTCAAACTTCAACTATTTGGTTGAAAATTAACTTATTTCGTTCAGAATTCGTTATTTTTAGCAAACAATTATTTATCTTTCATGAAAATTTAACTATTTCGTGAAAGATTGATGTATTTGGTTGAAAATTCGTCTTTTTTGGTAGAAAATAAATTTTTCATCAATAATATTAAATCAATTAATCTCTTTCAGTTAAATGTGCAGTATTATCTTGAAAACTGATCTCTCTGGGGTTATTTAACTGTTTTTGATTTAGAATGGATTTAGAATGTTGTTGAAAATTCATATCTAGCTGAATATTTAACTGCTTTGTTGAAAATGCGTTTTTGGTCGTTGTAAAAAATCAATTTTTTTACTGAAAACTATAACTGGTTGCAAATTGAACGGCTTGATTGAAAATGAATGTATTGTTAAAAAATAATATTTTCGGGTACAAACTCCTACTGTACGGTTGTACAAAATTCATATTTCTGACTTAAAAATTCAAGCAATTAGTAGAAAATTAGACTGACTTGTAGAAAATTAATTTTTTAATAAAAATTAGTTTTTTAGATGCAAATGTAATTATTGAATTTTTCGTTAAAAATGTATGTTCTTTTGTTTCAAAATGCAACTATGTAAATGAAAATTTATGTAGTTTGCAGAAGATTCGTATTTTCTGGCCGAAAATTAATCTTCGTTAAAAGTACATCTATTAGGTTAAAAATGTATGTAATTTGCATTTTTGTTGTGTGTTTTAAAATTCTATTTCAGTTCAAAATTCGTCTCTTCAAATTTAGAATTCATCTTTTCTTGTAGAAATTTTTTTCGTTTATTAAGGATGCAATCGTTCGGTTGAAAATGAATCTTTCTTTTTTGAAGACACAACTATTAAGTTAAAAATGCATTTTTTTCGTTTAATTTTACTGTTTTTGATTTAAACTAAAAATATTTTCTTGTGAAAACGTCAACTGTTAGGGTAGGTACGTGATTCAAAATTTCACAATAAAACATTATGTAATTTATGCACAGTCCCAAAGGACATTAACTTGTTTTTAAATTTTTATTTAATAAAAAAGTCGGCTTCGTCAAAAGCAGCCCCTTCGATTATATCCATTTGGAAGTTATATCGGTTCCTCCATTCTATGCTCTCCAATTTGTGGTTAACAGTTTAAACTCTACAATCTCGTTTTGTGCTGGCTCGTAGCGTTATGGATGTGTAGCGGCCTTGGGTGCCAACACAAAAGGAGATTGGAGAGTTTAGCATATATATATATAACTATTATACAAAAGTCCTATTATTACTAAACTTCGGTTTAAACTTTTTTCAGCAACGTGAACCCTTTTTTTGTTCTTTAATTCAGTTTACTCTCATTATTATTTGTGGGCGTCAGCATGAAAATGATCCTTCTCGCCGATATAGAGCTACGTCTGGGGTCATACAGTACATTTGTAACATCCAATGAATCCAATACATTCAGTGCCAATAGTATCATCCTCCGCTCATATCCGAAAATAATCATGTTTTTCCTGAATTACAAACATGAAAATATTTCCGAAACTACAACCCTAATTTTATTAAGGCAGGTGTTCCGAATAAGGCCACCTTAAGGTTTGCCGCTTCTCACGGCCAAACTACTTGAACGATTACCTTGTAACTTGACATACGGTTGGAGAAGCTATTGAACTACACAAGAAATTTTCTGCGGCACTTGAAATGGTTTAAGTATTTTTTAAACTCCAATTACGAAAAAATGCAGAGCGGCCTTATTAGGAACACCGTGTATCCTAATAAGTTCACTGCACGTACCCCAATAAGGCCATGCCCCGGGTAGAGCGATCCGAGGCCAATGAAGTGAAGAGTACCATAACCAAAATTTTTTTTATTAAATTTAAAAATGGAAAATTTCGTCATTTAAAAACAGGAGTTTCAAATTTTTCATCCTTAATAAAATTAGTATTACAAAAAAGTGAAACAGCTGGAAACACCCTGGCCTTATTTGGCTACACTCAAATTTTCCTCCGCACCATGAGTGTTTCTGCCACTTGCGGATATTTCAACAAAAAAATCAACAACACCAATCGGATTCTAAAATGAAAAATACTTCAAAAAATCATACACTTATTGAACTGCTACTACAATTGTTAATTTGAGAGCTTGGGTAACACTCACCGTTTTATTATACCAGCTGTGCAGATAACCACTAAAACACTTCTGTGACGACGACACGAGGAATGGTGGCTTCCATTGTTATATTTTATCACTATCGCAGCCATGGCGAATATTTTGGTGTTGTGATCTGTCGGATTTTATTGCAATTTTCCTAGATAAGGGAGGTTGCTTTATTAGGGACTATGGCCTTATTCGGAACACCTAGTTTATAAATATTACGTCATAAGAATATAAAATAGTTTTTTCATTGAAAAATATTAACTTTCTCTTATCAGAAAGAGATTTGAAATAAACTGCACGCTTTAACAATCACGAATAACATACACGAATCATTAGCAGCGCATTTTTAAAATAAGGAGCAAACACAGGAAGACGTTCGAGCCTAGTAGTCGTTGCGTATTTCAAAAATGACTACATCACCATTAGGGGAAAATGTTTCATCCATAAAGCGGTAAAGCAGTAAGGGCACCCCACCTTCGTATTACATACAGAAGAAGAAGGAAGCATGAAGATGTAAATCGCTAATGGCTCTCGTGACTCGAAGAGTGCTTCAAATTTTTTATTCCTCTCAGCGTACAAACGCCAGTTCGACGCGCTGCTCTGCTTATTACGTCATAGGATTCAGTTTAAGTAGCTGAATCTATTAAATGGTTTCAAGGAATTATCGCTTTCAGTACCAGACTTTAGAGGCACGAAACACCCGAGGCCAAAACTTTCATCGGATAATTGAAACTGCATCGTTTTTTGAAATTGTTATTATAGCCAACCACTTTCCTTATCAACTTGTTTCGCGTTAGTTAATTACTGTTACATTAACGATAGCATGTTACGATTTTCATCTAATAGTAACGAAAAAAGATTGTTGCAAATTTTAGTTATATTCTAAAGTAACATGTATCTTCTATTATTTGAGTGATTGTATATTTTTGAAACGTATTTTAGCTATCGTAAAATTTGTATATTAAAATAATTAATATTGCTCCGAGTGCTGATGTTCTTTTTGCGAGTTCTTCTCTTCAGTAGCATGTAGGATAGAGCAAATTTATAAAACTTTTACGATCACATCTCATTCTTTGATTTTTAAAGTAGATCAAGATACAGTTGACATCTTGTTACCAATTAATTTTAAAAAAATGTTATATTTGGACGCAAGCTATCACAAAAACAAGCTTGAAGAATTTGTGATGAAATACTGGAATATAATTCTTATCCAAATCAAAATATTTCGTATTGAATTCAACTTGGCTCGTCTTGAGTTCGTCTCCAAGACGGCTATGTCTCGCTGGTGGCCAGGAGCGATATTTAGTAGTCGAAAACGTAAATCTTGAGTTATATGACTAAGGTTTACGGTCTTAAGGCGAGAAGCTTAAGTCTTGCGAAGTAAACAAAATTTTTTCTAAATAAAGTTATAATACCAATTTAGGGCTTTAATATTTTCCAGAGTCAAAGTTACAAAAGTTTTCTTTTTTGAATTTCTTGTCCATTATATTCCGACCTCTACAAACTATGGACCCCATCGGCAGGGCCGGCGATTTCCAGGATTCACGTATCTAGACTGGGGACAAGCAGTGGACATCTGCTAAGGATTAAAAGTTTACGACCGATAGAATCTGTAATTTTGTATTAAATGATTCGTTTACTTAAAATTTAGAACCTGTTAGTCTCAAGAACTACATGCATATAAAATTTTCCACAAAAAGATTCTAACTGTAATTTTCTACAAGAATCTAGTGAACTGTTGGAGATAGGAACAAATTGATAACATTTTTAGATTTTTCATCCAAAGAACATAATTATTGCAGTTAAAGAAAATGATTAATGCATAGAAAATAAATTCCATGGAGATAAATAATATAAACTTTATGTAAAATTTAAAGCGCATTAGTGATGACCCTCGGAGGTGTTGAGAGCCTTTTGTTGTCGGG
>JAWWLR010000092.1:74277530-74289176 GCA_035041075.1 Acraspis erinacei | reverse complement strand
AGTCCATTGGATCGGAATCGCAGGTTTGACCATTGCTTGAACCGGAATTCCGGTCCAAGGGATTTAGAGTGTACTAATAAATACTCGTTCTCTCTAATATTTTAATGACAATTCATCTTTACTTAAAAAAAAGGAGAATATTAATTTTGTTAACCGATTTAGTTCTTGAATCTAATTCACTTTATAGTTATTAAATTCTGGAGTTCTTATAAGGCATAGTTCATAATTAATACACGCAAGACAAATTTGTATATAAATTACCAAATAAACTATATTTATTAGTCAATTTTATCTATAAGAACGTCTTTACTTTTCTAGATTGTATATTTTCACATAATTTTCTTACAATTTACTATTCGTAACACTAGTATCTCAATATTAAATAATTAAACTAAACTTTAATCAGCATAAATTGAAAATGATTGAAAATAAAATTTTAATTTTCAGATTCCCCAAATTTTGAAAGGAAAAACAGGAACTTTTTGTGGGGCTCTTCAAAGAATACATACATTTTCTTTTTTCGTTGATTTTTATCCGATTTCTTTCCGGATTTGGAATATGTAGAAAACTCTTCATAATACTAATATTGAAAAAATTATTTCAATCACATGGAAAAATACCGGACTCTTAATTTTAATTTTGTTTTTATTAATTTTCATACACTTTTGTGAGAAAAAGAAAATCTAGTTAATTTTTTATATTGACTTTCAGATTAAAATTTAAATTATACTCATAATTCTGTTAAAAAGCATACTTGCTTTTTCCTTTGAATCGCAGTTCAGATGACTGACAAGCGCCCTGCAGCGCACATGTAAAGTCTTAGACATTATATGCTTTTACCAGGCAGTGCAGCAACTTCCAAGCGAACGGGTGGCATAATTAAAAGTTTCCAGCCGAGGTCTAATACGTGATTAAAATGTCGATCTCTTTTCGTAGGAGGGTGCGCTTTTAAATTACGTTGATTTAATTACAGCAAATCGAACCTAATGATGCTTAAGTGCACAGACTAAAAAATCAGGAAATATACTCTCTCCAATGCTCGGAAAAATCACTTCTTCAATTATAAAAGAATCCTCGGATGATGAAGTAATCTGCACATAACTTACGCTCAAAACCTACTTGGAATTACTCATAAGCTAATCATCTAATATTTTGAAAGAAATTGTTAACTTGAAAACTCAATTTTTTATCATATTATTCATTATCACATCTATGGATTATTTTCATCAAAGTTAATAAAGGACGAACATATAACAGTGATAAAATTAAACATTTTGTGCTTCAATTAACACTCTAGCTCATTTTTTAATAAATATTCAAACACTCCACACAATAATGTAATAATTGAACAAAAGAGACTTAGAAGTAGTAAAAATAATTTTATGAAATACCAAAATCAACTTTTAAAAAATTCGGCATATTTCCAATTTAAATTGCTGGGTCTTGTCGATTTTTTTCCATTGTATTTTTGCGCTTAAAGGCCCAAATATGATAAAAAATGTGTAAATCACAATTTATAAAAAAATTTAATTAAATACTAAAATCCAAATTTTTTAAAATTCGCTATGTTTCCAATTTCGATTACTGGCTCTTGGCAATTTTTTCCTCACTGATTTTTGTCATTTTAAAGTTCTAATATACCTAAAACAATTATTCTCTTCTTTACGCAGATGCTTAGAATTTTTTCCAAAAACATGGGTGACTTAAATAGGAATCGTATCTTAGAAAATAGTTGATTAAAACCCGCGAATAATTGGGTCGGTAACTTTGTTGCAGATTCATCAATTCCACAATTAATAACAAAATTGCAGGCTCCTAGTACGCTACTTTTTGTGTTGTATCGATTTCGAATTCTAAAATTTGTTTTTGACTACCCCATTAAAGAATATTCGAATTAGGATACTATGAACAATTTAATTTTGGCAGGTTTGTGTTCATAAATAAGAATAATATTTTTTCTGGTGAAGCTTTAGAAAATGATATAAATAATAAGAAAAAGTTTCAGATATAAATGTTTTGAAATTCTAAAAATTTAAGACTATATAATATATAATATTTATATAATATAATAAATATTATATATATAATATTTTTTTGAAATCGGTAAATATTAAATGGCCTTAATGAACTACATTTCCAGAAGGAAATATGCGTCACTTATTTTTATGATTTAACATAAAATCTTTTTTAATGTTGCAGTTTTAATGATGACTCATGCCATTAGTAAGAAATTTTGTAAATGCCTTAAAGTCGTTTGTCTTTTATTTCCTACATTTTCAACTCAAATGGCTCGTTTCGGATGGGCCTTAGGTTAGAGGCAACAAAATCATTGACGATGGTCTGTATGTAACCTAATAAATGCACTTTCGATCAACATTTTTACAAAATCACCTCCTATTCTTTTATGGTATTTATATTGTATGATTCACGAGAAAAAATTTAAAAATCCAATTTTCGAAAAAAATTCTCTGGACGTTACGTATACAAGTAAGAATTATTTAAATATTGGATAATATACTACACTCTCAATATTTTTTTTAAACTTCTGCTTACATTAAGAAAAAATTTTGTGCATTTTATGACGCTCAATCATTTTCTTTCACAAGAATTTTTGTTTAAAAAATGTAACATTTTAGTTTTTTGTGAAAGATACAAGATATTATAAAAGATTAAGAGATATTTTTCTAGAACTTTTTTAAATACGCAAACTTTTTTTAGAACTTTGTCGAATCTACCGTTTTTTGGAGGAAAAATGTAACATATCAATTTATCAACAAAAAATCTCTTGACCAGAGAAAGAGTCTAACCCACATGAACCTTGCAAAACTTTTTCATCATTCAAGTACCAGTTCATTAAAAAAATGTTTAAAAAAATTGAGTATGTTAATTATATCAATAATTATAAAGATTCAAATAAAAAAATTGTATTTTTTGGAAAACAACTCTAAAATTTAAAATAATCATAACATTTCGAGAATTATTTCTTTTTCAAATCCGTAAAATATTATCGTCTTGTTTTCTCTGAAAAACAACATATTTAAGAGCCGATTAATTCTGTGATATTTAGTTATTTAGTTATTTTGTTTTTACACTATAATTAAATGTCCTTTAACATGAAACTAAAATGCTAGTTTTTCTCTGCTAAGGACAATTAGCGGCTCACTTGTCACTAATTCAGATTTAAAGAGTAACGTAGTTAAAAATGATAGTTGTTTGGAAATATGGGCATTCATAAAAAATTAGTTGAGTGCTGCTTTCTAATGTCTATTTTTAATCAACAAATTCAGTGACTTCGTGTAGAAAAGTGATTTCGTGTAGAAAATTATTGGGCCACTATTCGGGGCCAGAATAGACCGTCCTGACCGCAGACGTGTTACTGCTGAGAACCGGCGATTTAGTCAGTCTCGTAAAAAAATATATTTGAGATGGTCATCGTTTGACGCCTTGGATTTTTTTGGAAATATGCAAAAAATCAGGATTCAACAATTAAAATATATATTGTTTCTGATTGGCTAGGCAGCACTCGATTAAGGCTTAAAATAACTGAATAGATGATGAGAAATGAATTAATTCTTAGTTTTCACTGTTCATTTTCGATACTTCAAAACACCCTGGGTCTTTTTGGAAAGATACAAAAAAATATTTGGATGAGACGCTTAGTAAATTTGTAGTTATGCCGAGCTAAGCAGCACGAAATTATGGCCCCAAAATACTGACTAGATGACGAGGAAAAAAGTTAATTTTTTGTAATGTTCACAGAAAATCATTGGTGCAAATCAATCATTGCAACTGAAAACTACATTGAATTCGGCGTATTTTTGAGATCGGCGTTTTACAGTTTTCATTTGTCATTTTTACTAATTTTAAACACCCTGGCTTTTTTTGAAATGCGCAACAAAATATTTGAGTTAAACACTTTGACACAATTTTTAAGAATGGGGGACTAGCCGGCACTCGATTATGTGCCGAAAAGACTGACTAGACAATAAGAAAAAATGCTTTTCTTTCATTCGTTTTTGGTACTTAGAACATTTTTTAGTTGTGACCACATGCAGAAATTTCGATCGAGATTCCAAACGGCCTCAACTAGTTTTTCCTGTTTCTGATCAGGCGCTGATCGCAAACATTGAAAGGGCCATACTAGTTCTGTAATGCTGTTTTAGCTGGGATCTATCTAGAACTTCGTACGAGGTCCTTGCCGTCACCCATCTAAACACTGCATTATATATATTGCAGCGCCATATTCTGAAACTTCGTCTGATTTTGTTTTAATACTTTTTTTCAGATTACAATTGATGCATTTTTTGTTTGTTCATCGTGGTTCAAATTTGATTATTGGCTTCTTGTTTTTTACAGGATTTTGCATCAATTTGATGATTAGACGTTAAATAAGATTTTTAATTCGGATTTTAATCTAATTTAAATTTCTTAAATTTTAGAACTTACTAATCCATTTTTTCTAGTGAGGTTCTGACTACCGTCCTAATTGAAATAGGTGGGAAATGGGGTGATTTCTACATGAGATGAGCTTGCCAGTACCCGATTAGGGACCGGAAAGACTCTCTAGATTGAACAGTCTAGACAATGCCCTAGCTGGACGCATGTCTGCCTCCATAATTTTCTACACGGGTCTGAATTATTGTGGCACACCACATGAGTACATAATAATGATATATAAACGTGTAGACTGTAGTACCTCTAAACGCGCCAGGCACGGCATATTAGATCTGCGCTAATGTATCATAACGCAGCGCAAATTCTGGTTGAAATTAGATACTCGTTGCATAGTAGTTCACACCATGGCGTACTTTATTACTTGTCACGTAGATTATGAATAAATTCCGTATCGTAACTCATCGAATTCATGTAACGTCACCAGTCAGATCGCCGACACGCGATACAACTGCGGGATAAAGAGCACTTTTGAGGTACAAAGGCTTTTTTCGATAGAAAATATCACCCGCATCGTTGAAAGCGCATGTTGCATTGTAACTTTCCAATGAAACTACAAGCTGTATCTACATATCAGGGGAAAAAATAAATGTCGATCATAGGTATAAACTGGAGTGGCTCCATTGATTGGAAAATTATTTGAAAGAATTGTTTTTGCATTTATCCAAAAGAATAAAAGGTACTCTAATCATTATCTCAATTGCATTTATAATTGGAATATATGTTGAAGCTGCAAAAGATCATGTATTTATATGAATACCTATCGTGAATCTAAATTTTATTTGCT
The DNA here is from genome assembly GCA_035041075.1 of Acraspis erinacei. NCBI lineage: Eukaryota > Metazoa > Arthropoda > Insecta > Hymenoptera > Cynipidae > Acraspis > Acraspis erinacei. Next base: position 74,283,937 of record JAWWLR010000092.1, on the reverse strand, counting down.
TGAAAATTAATTGAACTAATTTATTTATGAATCATATTGGAGCGAATGAACAAAATGTTTGTAATGCCCTTAAATTTATATTTCATAATTGATTTAGTCACAATTTTAACAATGGAATTGTAAACATTTGAAATAATTGGGAGCTCCCTGTGAAGAACTCGATAGCAGTTAAAATAATGGTTGAATAAATTGTAATAAAAATTGCATCTGCTCAATATTAATGTAATTAAAAACTATTCTATGAAAGGATTTTAATTTGTACAAAATAAATTTTCCGGTTCTGTAAATTACTTCAAATTCAGGGCTTCTATCGACTGAACTTATTAATTTTCTCACATCATTGAAAATCATTTCTTATAATTTCTTGAGAGCGAAAAAATTAAATATGGTTTTAGAGCACATTCTATGAGAGGCGCAAATTTCGGTGACGAAAAATTTATAGTTTTAAATACGTAAAATTAAATGACTTAAAATTCAAAATAAAATTCTATAATATTATACTGAACTAGAGAATGTGACATTTTTATGATCAATCATTTTAAAAATTAACATTTTTCTTATTTATATAAAGCAGTACGTCGGTCTTGTAAAAAAAAAAAATTTCAAAAATAAGATCAAATACATAACTTGCGTTTTTTCCAGACCTATTGACCTCTACTCCTGATTATATGAGGTGAGATATTCTAAATAAGATGGGCCAAAAACATTTTTTTCGATTTAAATCTTTTTAAAAAATATTTTTAAAAACCTAATTCAGAATTATGAAACTGGGAAAAGTTTGATTAAGATCACAAAACAATAGAATGTTTCTCTTATCAAGTTGTAGAAATTTCGAACATGATGTGTTACAATTTTTTTCCACGAGCAATTAAAACCATCCAAAAAGCATGATCTTTTGCACATTAAAGAAGTTATAAATTTTAAAACAATTTTGTTTTTGACTTTCTCATTTTATATTCTTATTTACTTCCAAGAACTTTACCAACAAAAATTCAACATCATTTTGTAGCCCATAGGACAATTTGTCAAATTTTCCCAAATTTAAATTTCAGATCCATTTACAGAACAAAAGAAATTATTTGATTTAACTAAAATTTAGATGCCGCACTACTGGTAAATACAGCTTTTACTTGCTATTAGAATCCGCTACTAAAAAAAATGCTTTTTTTCCGCTCACTCGCTTTCACATGCCAGTAAAATTACATTATTTTAGATACATATATTCATCGAAAGGATAATTTATAACAATTGCAAATTGCTGCATTTCAATTTAAAGAATAAAACAATTTAAGGTTTAATCCATAAAAAAATTATTTCAAACAGCATCGAACGAAAATTAAAAATATTCAAGTAGAAAGATCTATGAAACATAAAATTTGTGAATTTTCATATAGTAATCGTTAAAAATGGAGTACCTCTAAGTTTAAATATTAAAAATATTAGAATTGCAAAATTGAATGTTAAAAATTAATCCTTATGCAACAATACTTACATTTTTTAAGTTCATATTTTTCACCATAAAATTGTTTTATTTTAAAAACACAAAAAATAAGCAATTGTTGGTTTAGAAGATATCAAACATAAAAAAAAAAATTAAAGATAAAAGTATTTAAATTCGTACAATTTCAATTTAAAACTTTAAAGATTAAAAAAATATCTATTGCAATTGAATTTCTCAAAATTTAACATTTTCATTTTCTAAGTTTTGAAAAGCAAAATTAGTTTTAATATAGTAAGAATTTCTGAATTGGATTTAAAACAGGAATAATATCGAGTAGATTCGAAAGTGCCTAATAATAAATTGTACTATTTTTAGGAGAAAACATCAATTTTTACTGGAAAAATGCAAGTTATGCGTGAAATAAAATAAAATAAAAATAGACTCTCTGAAAAATATAAAGCTGCACACAAAAATCTTTCGATGACAGGAGTCAACTTTTCTTGAACAGCTTTTAAAACTATTGAAGCCTTAAAACATATATTCTTGTTTTCAAATTTTTCCCAATTTTTACGTAAATAATTCTAATTGACCGATTGACATTTTCGGAATTGAGAAAGAATATATTTTTTCTGCCAAATTAAGACTTAATCCCCTGGAATGAGAGAAGTATAATTCAGCCGCTTGCGTGCAGGTATGTACATAAGTGCATATGACTTACATATAATAAACGTAACGTCTTCATTGATAGAAAACAAAGATAAGGACAATTTGGTCAGGGCGAAGTGAAGACTCTCGATGTCCTTGACACGAAAATTAATTTTAGCAATATGCCTTGGTAAAAACCTGTATCCCGTGACTATTTCGTACACTTTAACCTTCCTGGGAAATTTTTGCGGACTTATTATTTATGTGCTTTATGAATGCAATCTTGCACCATCCTTAAGATGTAATTTTTTATTACCTTTAAAAGTAATATTCGATTTGATGGAACGACCGCCAAGACACTGCCGTGAAGGTTTTTATATACTTACCGCTATAATTCAATAACTTTACCCTGCTAAAGCGAGGCCGTTACGCACCACGAGACGTTTACCGATACAATGAAAAAGACAAAAAAAAATCGTGAGCGCCGAGCTGCTTTTTTAGTGCCTTATAATAATTAATTGATTATGACAGTTATTTAACTTTATCGACTTTTAACACTCTGAAGCTAAAATTAAGAGCTCGACTATTGAATTTAACGTGTTAATACACAAAGTTGGCATTTTATTTATTGTAAGATTGGGTTCAAGTTTCAGACATCTAGTCTAATGAATTTTTACTTTTCATTTTTCTCGGTCTACAAATAAAAAAAAAGTTTAAAATATCTGTTTGAGCGGGTTAGACGATAAATAACTACTTGCAAGAGATAAAATAAATTATTAGAAAAATATTCAATTAATTGTAAATTCAAACAAGTGTATTGTTTTTGGCCTTGTCCTGGTAAAGGCTTTTTCTCCAAGGAGTATGAAAAAAAATATAAATTAAATTTTCGACTGAGAAAGACAAACAAAATTTAAAAATCACCATTCGTGAAACTCTTTTCTTGGATTTTTAGTTTTCGAAGGCCAAAACTGTACGAAAGGAAATATAGTTTCTTTCTGCCTCTTTAAGAAAAAAGATTTTGTATAATGTCATCGCGTCGGCCAGAAGTTCGGGATGACTAGTCCAATATTTTTCATGAGCTTGGCTAATCGTCCCGAATTTTCGAGACGACGAGTCCATCCCCTGTTCCAACTGCACCAATTTTTCGGGACGAATAGACACAGCCATTTGTATAACCGAATGCCAAAAACGGTAAAGTTGTCTGATTTTGTAAGTAAATTCACCTTCTCCGAATATTTTTTAATTATTAGTAACAATTAAAAAAAAAACCTTTGAAGCCTGTGAATTAATTGGCAGTAAAATCCAATCGCCTTTACGAGTATTATTTAACTATTTTCGCGACCAACTTCTCTATCAATTGTTTATAAATTTGTATTTTAAACTGATTTTTGGTAAAAATACGGAAATTACGTTTTGCGAGAATGACACTTTAAACGCAATATAAAATTATGAGGATATGCTTAAGATTCTAATATACAAATTGAGTTTCATCTTTAATACGCGGTTAACTTAATGAAGTTGCTTTTTAGCAAAAGAACCTTTGTGATGCTATAAATAAATTGTGGAAAAACAAGCCAAGTAAATAAGTTGTGTTCGTTCTTGAGCAAAGGCAGGTATGCAATTTCCGTGGGTTTAAGACCGCTTCTTTTTATTTAATAAGTTCACTCATAACTTTTGAGTTACAATCTCGTATTTATTATTTTTTTATTTAATTCTCAACGTAATTGTAACGTAAAAAATGAATAGAAGAAAGAGTATTTTTTCATAAAATTTATTTATAAAATGTATCAAATATAAAAAAATGTATATACTTTTATAAAATGTATTTCTTTATATTGCACTCTTTGTAAACATTTATACCAAAAACATGGGGCCTACATAAACACGAAAAATGATTAAAATTTTCCATTTATTTTACATAATTTCCAATTTAATTTCTAGTTAACCTTCTAACCCCTATCTATTATTTTACTGGCAAATTTGATATAGATGTGTCATTAACCCCATTTCTAAAAATGAAATCTCGTCATTTCAACTTCTGATCAATCAATCAGTAAATAATTACATATAATTATTTTCAAGGTTTCAAGGCGTCATCCTAAGGTTATTTCTATTGTTTCAGAATTTAATTATCTTAACACTAGTTAATCGGCATTCCATGTTACGCTATTTTGTAAAATAGGTCATTTGTGTCGCAAAAAGAATATAGCCAGATTTTTAAATATTGATAATTTCTATTAATAAAAATGCATTCAATTTCAATGTCTAATATACAAAGTATCCATATAATACAAATCATAAATGGTATAAGTTGATCGAATAATCTGAAGACACTCTCTCTCACTTAAAAAGAAAAGTAATTTAATCCGCTAAGCTATTTACATTTCAGACAAAAATTATCCGCTTCACTATAATAATAATAATTTAGTGAGTTTATTGAGGCATGGTTGCATGATTATTAAAACTCGCTGCTTCAGTGACACTTTTATTATTGTAAATTCGTTAATTTTTATATAATTTATTGATTACGTAAGGGCTATCAATTATTATGTATCCAAATTTGTTTAAGATATTTAAAGAAATTCTTGTAATTTAGTTAGAATGGAATTATTTTCATTATTTATTCAATGAATTCACTTTTTTTCACACTTTTTTTGCAGAGTAGATGCGTTATTTTAAATAAAACTTGATCTTAATGACATAAGTATAAAAATCGTATGATTCATATTCTTTGGAAGGGTCGAAGTAATTCATTTGGATTTGAAATAATAAGTATGTTTTTCTTCCTGTATAAAAATTGAACATTTTGCGTTTTCTAATTTTCAAACATTCTTGTAAATAGAAAAACTAACCAAGGAATCTGTATGGAAGTCTAGAACAAGTATCATTAAAAATATAAAAATATACATTTTTTATTGTATAAGTTGACAAAATTAAAAGTCCAAACATTAATATTTTCAAAAACCACTAAAAGTGATATAAAAACTTATATAATTTATTACATTTTGTTTTATAAGGAGTTGCCTAATTTTATACTTTAAGCGAAATTTTAACGTTTACTTTAAGTTTATGATAACGAACAGTTATATTTTAATAAGACCTTTTCAGAATATAATAAGTCAGAAAAAACTGTGTTACAACACAAGCTAAGCCACGTATGAAATATAATTTAAAAACGTCACTTTTCTCTAAACATTGAAAAAATCTATAATATAAAATGCTAGATAAACTTGATTCTTGGTTTATTCGTCACTTTTAAGCTCAAGGATTCTTTAATTTTTAACGACTTTTTGTGTTATATTTATTTAATTAAGAAAAACACCTTCGGTAACATTGTTTTTTTTTCTTTAAATTATTTCCATGTGATCTCCCAAAGTTCCCTAACATTTTATAAGTGAGATTATCAACAAGACCGATATTTAAAAAATAATATTTTTTAAAATAGTTGCTCCGATTGCAACAATGAACTTATTATGAGATTTTAAAAATTTAATGATAAATAGGGTACATAATGCCCTTCATTGAATATTCAATCAATTATCTATTTAATTTTTGAGTACATACATTTTACAGACCGTCCTCCTTTATAATCTTGAACATATTGGGAACCTTTTATCTGCATTTGAATGCACATCTCATTTTTTACCACTAACGAAGCTGCATCAAACAGGCTTTAAAAATAAAATTAAATATTCGAAGAAAGAAAACAATCGCTATTCTTCAAATTTTTTATCCGTGGATAGAGATAATTAGTTTTAAATAATAAAGATCGAGGTGCGCTGACTTGCCCTACATAAGCCTAACCTAATTTTATGGTGTTTTATAATTAAATTTAATTCGCCTTCCTCCTTTATTATAAGAAAAATATCGGAAACCTTGTGTTGATATTTCTCGTGTTTAAGCTTTGCATAATTGATGCTAAATCATGTTTGTTATGTACTCCAACCAATTAGCTGTTTAACATATCTCAAACAAACCAAAGCGGTTAAAATCACCTTTGGTTAATCCAATAATTTCAGCCTAAAACAAATAAAATGAATAAAAGATCAAACCCGACAAGCGAGGAAGAATTAATCACCTGAAGTGCAGAAATGATTAAATATTTTAGTATTGCTCACGCGATCATTTCCGAAATGATTTAAGTAATTATTTTTTCAACTAACTATTTTCTTTTATTGATGATTTGATTTAGCTGTTTAGGCGGAATTTATGCGACTCACAATTGGTTGATTTAACCGTTTTTGTTCTGTCAGCATTTGCTAAATAATTAATTGGCACAGTGGAGGACAGATGGAGCGGCTAGGTGGAAATAGTTATATAT
>JAWWLR010000092.1:74260265-74271219 GCA_035041075.1 Acraspis erinacei | reverse complement strand
ATCAATTATAAAAATTCAACCATTTTCTTCAACTGGAAAGAAGCCACAGTAAGAAAAAATTCAAATGCAAAAAAATGGGCAAAATCAATTATTTTTGTAAGTGAATAATCAACCATTTATTTCAATTCCAAAATGTTTTAAACTGATAAGAAGCGATTAGATAAAATTAAATTGCCAAAAGACATTGTTCAAATCAAATATTTCGTAAGTTTTAAAAGTCTTGAATTGAAAAAATGGTTAATAATTGAAATTAAATTATCACTAATTTTATTTTGAGTCATAAAATCATATATAAATATTTTTTTCAGATATCTGATTTTTGACATAATAATTGCCTTCGCTGAAGTAGCTCTAAAAATATTATTTTTCAACTTATACATTTTTACACTGAGATAATTTGGTTGAAATTTTATAACTTTAGTCGATGGAATTCCACTGAAAATCAGCAATTCATTTTTCATGATTCTGAATTCTGGAAAATTAGTAAATAACGACTAGAATTTCAGTTACATTTGATTACTATTCCAGTGAATCTTCCTTAATTTAAGTTACAAGTGCAACTTTGCTTAATCCAAATCTTATTTCATTTAAAGAAACGTTTCGTCAAATCAATTAAAAATTATTATACTTGTTACCTCTCATGCTATCAAACATTTTTATGAATCCCAAAAAAGTTTTTTTAATATTTCAAAGAAAAACAACCTTTAATATAACAAAATCTAAATGCATTTTTTTAGCGTAAGGACTTTTGCTCATTTAGAGATAATAATAAATTTTTAAAATCGTTAAAAAATTATAACTGAGTTTATTTATAAAAATTAGCACAAAACGCAGAATTTTACAATTAAATTTAAGTTGGATAATTTTTTATTAGTGTACGTTCCATTGAAAACACAGATCCGAAAAGAGGATCAATTTTGTCATTTTACGTTCAAAAATTAAAGATAAATATTCTCATTTGATTTCTCACAGAAAAAAAAAACGGAGTTGAATAGGAACAAATTTAATTAAAGAACAAAAATTAACTTTCATAAGAACTTGCCTTTCTTAAAAATGATGCGGACTACGATCCATCTTGAACCGGTTTACATTCATTTTTAAATGAATACGTTTAACATAAACGAAATGTAACTTCTAAAGTTAATTTTGGTTTGCTCATCAGTCTTACATTTTTTAATTCTGTATCTAATTTTTGTGAACCAAGTATGTTTATTATGATACCACACTAGGCTCAACTCTACATTCGTGAAATATTATGACCCGGTAGTAAAATTGTGACTTTTAAATAACATATAGTTATTGTATATTAAAACGTTTTTAGAAACGTTAAAAAATAAATGAGTTGAATCCTTACAAATTTTGAAGTAATAAATGTAAAAACTATAATAACTTATAATAATAAGAAAATCACTATTAAATTAGGTCTCATTCCCATTTGCCATTTCAGTCACCCATAATAAAGCTCTTCTCTTTCTATAAAAATTTAAATTCAAGAGCAATAAAGAAAATTTGAATTCCATATCCATTTATGAACGGCTTATGAAATGCAAATGGCATCGATATTAGGAAACGGATAATAAAGATTGGAAGAGTTATGTTTACTTCAATAGCAAATTTTTCCTGGCTTAACGAATCGTCGGATGCAAAGCGAGAAAATCATTCGGATTTACGAGATTATAATACCCTCCACTTTCGCGACTTTTATCTCGCCTCTATATGATTGGTGTGTCCGTAAATCATCGCCGTGTTCACTTCCATTGCGAAAGAGTAGAACATCGTGCGTACGTGAATACCCGCTGAGCATTAGTACTCGGCCTTGCTGCAACGCGTCGACTTCGTGTAACAATTGGAAGATGCGTAAAAGGGCATTGCATATATCTCTTGTATTGCGTGGTTTCGCCGAGATGTTACCATTTGGTGCACATTTTCTGCTTAAATACTACATTTAGAAGAGAGACTTTTAAATAATCTGTAACTGAATATTAGAGGTAGTTAGAGGCATAATTTTGTTTTTTGTTTTTAAGGTAGAATCAAAATGAGCTTTAATGCCAGAGTAAATCTCAGGAATATTTCTTATCTCAATTTGGATAAAAAACTTGAAAATCATTGACAACTAAAATTATCAGGCGTACTGAAATGTCTTATAGTATTAAATTAGGGTTTTTTCATACTTTTCACATTTTTAAATACCCTAAAAAACGTTAACAATTTGAAAATTTCATGATAATCAACTCAAAAATTTTGAAATCCTGTGAATACTATAATTTTTTTTAAATCTCATCAAATTATTTGAAATGCTTAGTATTTAAAAGATATTTAAAAGATCATAGACAAAGTCTCGATCAAGGGGTGAGCTAATATATTGGCTTGCCGATCCTGTACGGAACAGACAATGTTCAAAATTTCGAACTCGAAAAAAATTGTTCTTTCAATAGTATATAAGCTTGTTTCATCATATAAACATTATATAAGGTTAAAGGTCATGTAATTAAGTGCCTTAACAATTTCAAAAATACCGTAAATTCAAAAAACAACCTCTAAAATGGGTGAAAACTAAACATAGCTTAAGTTAAAACAAATTTTATTTGAAAAAATTTTAAAATGGGAAAAAAGGGTTAAAAAGGGGCGAGGGAGGATGAATTTATATTCAGTTATATTAAATAGTAACATTAAAAACCTTTTATAACAATATTTGCTTGTAATTATAATCTCACGCAAACGAAACAACGCACCATTTTCACAAAGTTGGAAAAGTAAATTTAAGGGGTATGGAATAGTTAAAAATAGGTTAGGGAGGATCAATTCAACTGAAATTACATTGAAAACCGGTATTAATTTTACAAAAATGAATATTTTAATCTAAAAATATAAATTGAAGACGTTTATCTAGTGAGCCAAAATATTGGTTTTCCGGCCCTCTAATGGTTAAAAAACTTTGATGTCTCTAGAAATCACTTTGACAAAATCGCTAAAATCTCTCTAAATGACTTACAGTTATCCAAAATCAGTTGAAATCTATGAAAATGTTGTAAAATCCATACTTAGGCCATGAAATCTCTAAAGATGCTTCGAAATCCCTAGAAATACTTTTGAATCACCTGAAGTCTCAAAAAAATCCTTGAAATACCTTTGAAAGTTCAGTGGAACCGCCTAAAATATTTTTAAACCATTTGGAAATCCTTAAAATCTTTTTAAATACTTCGTAATTTAAAAAAATTCTTCGAAATCTATGACAAAATTTAAAAGTTTTGTTATAGGACATGATATATTTTGAAAACCCTTAAAAATGGATCATTTAAAATCTTTATTTGCAATAACAATAAAATATTTTGCCACCATAACGATCACAAACCAAATTAACAATTTTAAACAAATTGAAAGTTAATATCGGATTTCATTGTTAAATTTCAAATGTAATAAGCCGAGCAATTTGAAATCACTCTAAAGCCAATTAAAAATTTGAAGTTTCATAATTCGTCGAGTTCAAATGACCACGTTCCGACGTAAATATTAAATGTCTCTATGAATTGGCGGGTGCGCGCTGTTGTTTCAAGCTGTTTAAAATCGCAGGTTTTCAATTGAAAATTGTTTAGTTTTTGTTCCTATACCATATAAATGTTTTTCTTTTATATGCTGCTTCAATTGAAAATTCTTCAGTACTTTGACCAAATATTTAAGATAAATAGATAAGATAAAAATAAGCACTTTAGATAAATATGGTTTACACCTGCAGATAATTGAACTGAAAATATTTTAATTTCAAGAGTTGGACATTTTTTAATCTTCAGTTCCATTAATTCTTAATAGCAGTATTTACTTAAAACTCTTCACGTTAATCCAACGAAATTGTAACTGGAACCATAATTGTCTCTTTTGAAAAGTGTCGCTTAGCTTTTCCAATTAGTTAACAGAAAATCACTCCTTAGCAGATGCAATGCGATATAATCGTGTTGATGATGCTCTTAGCACGGCGATGCTCTTATACTAGTGATATTCCTAGCGTTTAATCTACTCTGTATTACGACGCTAGATCAACGACATCATACTGATAGGATTTTACATACGTGAGACGTGCATTATACATGCCGCTGACATGGGAAAGTTAATTATTATCGAACATGCCGGGATGGCGGTCGGCACTCACGATACTGCGTTAACCTGATTTCAAGCATCAAGTGTCATCCGCATTATATGGACATTATAAGGATGAGATACACGTATTCAGATACATCTTGTCGAGCTTAATATTTCCGTTAATGCAAAAAACTGTAAAATATTCAATAATAGTTCTAAATTTTTTACCGCAAGAGTTTTATCTGAACGTAGATAATTAAAAAATGGAGAAATATATCTAGTAAATCTACTCAGGCCAATTACAAAGTCTGTAAATATATTTAGGACGATCGAATTTATTCCGAATCGCCTATCAGTCCGTTATCAAGTCACAACATTATTTGCCACTCATATAAAGTTATTTTTCAAAACGATTACGATGTCACGTATCTTATCGATTTGCCGAAAATTTTTGTTCTAAAAAAGTCAATTTACTCGAAAATGCTCAGCGTTACGAAAAACTTCAAACAAATTTTTTTTCTAAAAAAGTTCCAGAAAATTTTCTATTGATACCTTCTTCTATCTCGTGTTATTTTCGATATTTTCCTAAAGCTTGTGTAAAAGCTTTGGACGTGTATTTAAAAAAATAAATTGTATAGTGTCATAAAAAAAGAAAAACATAATTTAACAGTTTCAACGACTCTCACATCGAACTACTATCTTTAAAATTCATGTTATTGAAATAATATTCAACGCTGTCCATTTTTCTATCATACTCCATTACTCTTCCTCTAAAATATTGTTATAACTAATAAATTAAGTACTTTTTGGGTTTTTATCACACCATAAAATTGTATTGATGACAAGAAACTAAAATTTTGTAGGATTTTATACATATTTTTTCAGAAAGCTTGAAAATAACGTAAGGTTCTCATGAACTTTTTTAGAGAAATAATTTGGTTTCTTTTCTCTTTTCTACATCTTATATCATTTTGGCAATCTCTTCTTTCTAAGTCGCAGAGAGAAATAAAATTTATTTGTGAACTTTTTTTGAAATTTCCCCAGGGATTTCGAAAAAATACAACCATTTCTATCAGAATCATGCACGAAAACTAAATACATTTATTTTAATCAAGAAGGCCACTCTTTAAACAGAAATTTTGACCAGTGTTTTATATTTCGCGATTTTAGTATTTAATATTGAAATAGAACTTGCTAACCAAAATTTTGCAATAATTGGTAACATACGTATCATTTTATTCTCTTTGTATGACAAAATATTTGAGTGAAAAATGATCCTGTTACTCATGCATGGACTGCCTATCCGATTTCAAATAAATTCGGACTATTTTGTCATATAAATATGAAACTGGAGTCCCTTTAAGCTAAATCCTAGTAGCTCTCATATAATATTTCATGAGCAATAAAGTTTATGATCACTTAAAGCTAAACTTAAAAGGTTTGCAAAGGTACTCAATTAATTAAGATCATTTTTTTCGAAAAATAAAGTTTTATAAACATCTTTTTAGCTGGGTTTATCATCTTTAACTAATTAGTGCAAAATTATTTTTTAATTTTTTTAAAATATACCTTAATTAATTGCATAAAGTAGTAAGAAGTATCGTATGGAATAACAACCTTGCTACTGGAGTAACGTGTGTGGTACGGTATAAACAAGAACAAATTAAAAGCCATAATTATTTATATATTTTCGAATTCGGATAATATTATTCAAACTATAAATTTAAAAGATGACAATCTTAAAGCATTTCAAAATTTGATCAGTATTTAGAATTTTAATTTTTTCCCTAAATACAATTTCAAATGATTGTTTTTAAAAATTGAACAGGTTTTTTAAAAGTAATTTTCAAAGAAACTTATATTATGAGTATATTTGACGTAAATAATGAATAAAGTAATAGAAAAAAGAGATAATCTTTATCATGCATTATATGTATATAATGTATTAAATTTTTTCTTTGGAACTAGATTTTCTTGCCCTACAGGGAAAATAAAATTCGGTATTAATAGGATAATTAAAATTGATCCCAATATTCAATTCGGATATCGAAGGCGGAATAGTTACATGATTTCTCAATTTCAGGTGTTGATAGTAGCAGCAGCTATAACATTACTAGCAGTGGAATCAGCAGCCAGACCAGAACCGCCAGTTAGTCAATACTTGCCCCCAAATCAACTTTACGGCCCACCACAGCGACCTGGTATTCCGACAGGTCTAGGAGGGCCGATTGCTTCGCCTGTTAATAACGGAATCAATCAGTACCTACCTCCTAACCAACAGTATGGTCCACCCGGTGCTGGTGGTAGCGGAAGTGGAAATGGTGGTTACGGAGATGGTCCAAACGTAAGTTATACATATTTTCCTCTAAAACAAGTTATGTGAAATTGATCTGACTTTTAACCAAAAATGATCTATTTTTACTGATAATAATAAGTTATAATTCACAAAGCAGTAGTTAAATTTACAATCATTTGATTTGTGACCGAGCTCAACCTGTTTGAGTTTATTCAAACTTCACATAGTTAAATTTAGGGAGTAGGATTTTATATCCAGAGAAATAATAATTTGCAGAATTTGAATGACTACTCCGTAAAAAAATGAATAAAGGGCATTTATAATTTTTTTTTAAATCTCATTCATTTTGGAAACAGGGTTAAACGATATAGTTTTAGATTTCTTACAATTATGTATTGGCAAAGATAGTATTAAATTATTTTAGATACAATTTAAAGCAGAAATCGAAATAGTTTATACACTCGATCATAATTATTACAAATGAATCTTTGAAGTTCTAATTACTTAACAAATTTACGTTGATAAATTTTGTTCCCATGATAAATTCACGAATCATTCTAATGGTAATAATAAATTATAACTATTGATACCAAATAATAATTGTTATTAAGAAATTATTACTATTATTATAAATAGATAATTATTGTTTTGGATTTTGGTAACAGTCTAATTTAATGAAAATATATTTTATGATATGTGAGTTTAACTTCCACATTAGGAAATAAATTGTCTTATTAAAGCGCTGTTTCCACTTATTTGTACTGCGTCGTCTGATTATGACTTCCTCTTTCTACTTCTTGCACAGTAGGACGTAATCGCAAAAATCTGGGCCGAATGTGAAGGTATTCTTTGATTTTTACAAAACATAGTACACTGAGTTTTTCGAGGTCTCTGATTCCACATCTCAACTCAAAATACATAAAAAATAATAAGAAATATCAGATACAATATGACAGGCGAGTATATTAAAAAATTCTTGTCTTTTGTAAAACTTGGTGTAAGGTGGTTTTCAAGATAAATGATTACAATCTAGAGTCAAAATTCTAAAAATTAAAAAAAATTTGATTGTTTTGAATGAGTCACTTCTATACTGAATTACAGACGCAGGTACTTTCCTTTCCCCGGCTTGATTTGATACCCCATATATCTGTGCATTCAACCATACGATTAAAAACTCTGAATAAAAGAATTCATGCTTCTAATTTTGACCAGTTTTTAGCAATTTTTCTCGACTGGTTATCGAGATCAGTGAATTGAAGCTTTCATTCAAATTAAAATTAAAAAATAAACAGTGTTGGAATGACTTAAAATTAAACAATAGCAGGAATAAGAAACAATACTTTGATGTTATACTTCTTAATTTAGTATTTCTAATTAATTAACAGATTTAAAAAAATGCTGTCTTCTCACTATACAAAAATTAGATTATTTTATGAACATCTAAATACGACATTTTCTTTAAAAATTTGTATATTGTCTAATATTGGTGAATGTTTTTCCTCAATATAAATTATGTAATAATATTTCATACCTCTTTGTTGATAAATATAATTAACGAAACTATGATCCTTTGCAGGTTCCAGCCAAATACAATTTTGAGTATATGGTATATGACCAACCATCAGGAAATGATTTTGGACAAAAGGAGAGTCGTGACGGTGATGTGACTCGAGGAATGTACTACGTTTTGCTTCCTGACGGACGTCGTCAGCGAGTAGAATATGTTTCTGATCAGGATGGTTACAGACCTACAATTACTTATGTCCAAGAGGGTACTGGAACTGGAGGTGGTTACCCTGGAGAGAGTGAAGGTGGATATCCCGGTAGTTCAGGCAGTGGCTATCCTGGTGGTTCAGGCGGTGGCTATCCTGGTGGTTCAGGCGGTAGTTACCCTGGCGGTTCAGGTGTTAGCTATCCTGGTAGTTCAGGAGGTGGATATCCTAGTGGCTCAGGCGTTGGTTATCCGGGAGCAGGCGGTTATCAGTATTAGATTTGAATAATTAGCCTCTCTACCAGGTACAACAAGAAAAACAATCAGAACATAGTAAACTATATTTACGTGTCCGCAACCCTTTGAAAACAACACCGAAATTGTACGATGAAAGTGTTCAAATTTTCACTCCAATATTTAAAAGCTAAAGAATTAATATATTTAATATTATAAGGAAAGAAAACTTCTCTAGTATGTAAATAGGCAAATCAATATATTATGCTGATGCATGAGGTTTATATCAGCTCTTCCTCTTTAATCAACAGAATGTAAATTTCAGTAGAAGACCTTTCTGAAAGAAATTCTTACCATCTATAATAATTTTATTTGTGACGCAAAAGTTCTTTTCCTGTTTACGCTCCACGGAAATTTTTCTTCCCGAGTGATTATTAGATTCTAGTCCTCTCGTAGCCAGAGGGTTGGCTGGTCTATAAAGTCTTACTACTTCTGGTTAAAATCGAATTGGAGCAACCCCACCTGTAGGAAATAAGCAGAGCATTGTACAGTCCAGAAACAGCTTGAAGTCTCTTTTTCTTTTTTCTAATTATCTTATAAACCCAGTCTGCTTAAGAATTTTTTAATTTTTTACAATCCCTTAGAACGAATAGCATTAGAATTTCAAAAGCTCTGACATGAATTTGTAAAGTCCTAAATAATTCCTGGCAAATAAGCAAAAAAATTGTGCTAATCATAGGATACCGCAATGTCTTCTTTGTAACATAGTTTATAATTATCATATATGTGAATGAAACGACCATCATATACATACATATATATCTGTACTATATTCGACTGTACTTACGCCACATTGACTACCCATGTAAGCTGGGTATTACCAGATCTTACTATGTTTATATAATATAATGATTTACAACAAAGCCCAGCTGCATCACAATTACTACCCGAAGTAAGCCTTACTATCCTAAGCGCTTAATTTAATTGCATCGTACGTTTCACAATTCGCTTGTATGAGAATAATTATATTATTTGAACCTGAAGCCATCGCTTTCAGTTCTAAATGTGAGACTTGATTATAAAGAGAACGCTCGTGACTTAGTGCATCTCGCTGAAAATCGAGAAATTACTTTGATTACTGATTTTAGAATTACACATAGAAAGCGGAAAATTTAAGTTGAGAAGAAAATTGCATCATTAAACGCACTAAATAATA
Source organism: Acraspis erinacei (assembly GCA_035041075.1). NCBI lineage: Eukaryota > Metazoa > Arthropoda > Insecta > Hymenoptera > Cynipidae > Acraspis > Acraspis erinacei. The sequence goes on along the minus strand of JAWWLR010000092.1, from coordinate 74,261,688 downwards.
ACTTTTCCTAGTAAAATAATAAAAGATGATTCCATTGCCATATGAGAGCTTCATAATAATAAAAAATATATAAGCGTAAGGTAACATATAATTTTTCCGCAGCTTACTTTATTTTTGGTATCTTGAAATTTCTTGCAACTAGAAATCTATCAGATTGCTGATTTTAAACTCACGACATATTTACATATATTGAAAAAGTGTTTTTCATCCAACAAAATCGTTTGGTCGACTGCATTTTATTGATTAAAACAAAATTTCGATTAACTACGCAAATTTTGGATAAATAAATATTTTCTCTTCCATATAATAACTAAGTGTGACCGTCCACAAAGAAACGGACCTAACTCCTAAAAAATCGATTTTTAGTATTTACACAAATCGTTTTTTTTAGTTGCAAATTTGAGCGCGCGTATGTCGCATATTACGCTCGACTTAGTGCACAGTATAATTCACAAACAGAAGCTTACTTGCAAATATTACTAAACTTCCGACGTTAGTTTTAATAAGATTATTAAATTTGTTTTGAATTTTGATTGAAAAGAAGTGTCATTTATGTTATGGTCTATCACCCTTACGATACACATTCTTATTATAATACTTGTGCGTCATGCAAATATTCGCACCAATTTACTATATTTGTATTGTATATACACACGTAAAAACATTTTCTGTTCCAGCCTTTGCTTAATCTTCATTAAAATTACTTGTAATTTCGTTTACGAGATTGATATAGTATTATAGACTTTGAAATAGTCCGGCTATTGGATGGACTTATTACTGTTTAAAGTCGTGTTAAAAAACATGGGATCTTATGGAGATGCCTTTCGCTGGCTCAAAAAATGGTTATTTTGGCTTTAAAACACGTTGAATATCGTTAGCAAAAATTGTTTGAAGACAGATAATATAATGTAAAATTTGAATTACTGCTCATTTATACTTGCTTCCATGGTATTTGAGCTTAATTTGATCTAAAATGTATGCAACTGCCGAGCGTGAAGAATGCCTTTCACTCGAATTGAGTCAAATCAACATTAAAATTTGCATTTTACTATTATTTAAAAAACAGTTTATTTTTATTGATCAGCATAAAAATCTGATACCTAATTCATTATTTGATATCTATGCGAAATTCTGTATTTAATTCCAAATTTCAGAAAAAAATAATGGACATATCTTTAAGTAGATTTCCCAGTAGCCGGAACACTTGAACTTATTATTCAATTTTTATAAAAAAGACTTGACATATATTTAATAATTTTACAATATATACATATGCATTGTTTTCTAAAATTAAAAATTTGTTTTCTACATTTTTGTGTCGACTCTCTAGTCTTTTGGCTTCTTATGTTATATCTGATCACCATGTACACACCCTTCTTTAATGAACTCAATAAAGATTTATTATTATTAATATTATAATTAG
>JAWWLR010000092.1:74212119-74223814 GCA_035041075.1 Acraspis erinacei | reverse complement strand
GAAATCAAGAGACATGAAGAGAATTTATATGCAAAGAGGAGAGGGAAAGTAGGGGAAATTCGTAAAAAGTTGTTTAGAATTATACTGATTGGAAGAGGCACGATCAATAGCAGGAGCTAAGTAGTTCGTGGAAGATCCTTGGTTAGAGTCATGTTGAGAATTGAAAGGCGCAAGGTATTGATTGTCCAATTTATTCTGAGAAACACCAAATGATGAAGCTTGAGAATTGTATTGATTGGAAGAAGCACGATCCACAGAAGGAGCTAAGTAGGTCCTGGAAGATCTTTGGTTAGAGTCCTGTTGAGAATTGAAGGGCGGAAGATATTGATTGTCTACATGTTGCTGAGAAACACCAAAGGACGAAGTTGGAGAATTATATTGATTGGAAGAAGCACCTTCGACAGGTGGAAGATATTGAGATATTTGAGAAGGTGCCGAATTAGTTTGTCTATTAGCAGGAATGTAACGATTTGAAGGAGGCCGATAACCAGCTGGCTCCAAGCTTCCAAAGGCTCCTGCAATCAGGCACAAAACTACGAAAACCTGTAAAATAAATAAATATTAATATCACATCGTGTCCAAGTGACGAGGATCTATCCATATCTTCCATTCTGGGTGCTGCTGTAATTTATGAAAACTTTGATTTTAAAATCAAATAGTTTATAGTTGTTTGGGGATTATAAATTACAGATGCTATGTAGATTATCGATATACCCAAATGACAAGGTTCTGCCACTGAACATGTATATTTAAAGGTTCTATCTTGGGTAGCGGACTACCAAAGCTCAAGAATTCGATTAAAATCGTATTGGGAAAACCATCGCCCTCGATTATATAGAACTTTCTAGTTTGTATGTCCCAAGTTAGAACCTTTCGAAATGCATTTTACGAGATGAAACCTCAAATCAAATAAAAAATATTATAATTTTAATCATTTCTGGGATCAGACGTCATATTGAAAATGATATTTCTATTTTCCAATTGAATAGAGATACTGGAGGTATTAAACAAGAAATAGGAGTAGGCTTTAATTAAGACTCTGTTGTGAAATCGATTACCTACCTCCATATTGTTGAGAGAAGAATCGGCGAAGATCTGATGATGATCTCCCATGTGCGAATAACTTTTATACTGCAAATTTGAATCCCCACCAAGACCGAAAATCCACCTTCCGCGTATAGACAAATTTACGCAATACTCGCAAAATGTAACAACCAGATCTCTGTTCAAGGACGAGATGACCACAACCTAGAATCATCACACCCCCTCTATCTCACCCAAGACTCTTACTTTCGCTCAAGAGCAAGATAGCCTATAATATACCTTCCACCCAATTTGATCGAAAGGCCTCTTCCACACATTTCGTGAGACGTCCTTTGTATTGCAGATATATATTTTAACCACACAATTCCCAGAACTTTTCGTCCTGGGTAATTTTATCACTCCTGAAAAATTCAATTCAGATGTAATTGTTTAATCCCCATAATTTTTTGAATTATGCAATTTTAGCCTATTTTCTATACAAATCAATGTTTTTAGATAGATTATTGATTATATGAAATAGACGTAGAATTTTACAATACCTATTACTAAAAATATATACATTTTTTAAACACTGTAATTTTTATAAGTTATTCGAATCTATCCTAGTTTTCTATTTGACATAATTAAAATCATTAAATTTCACGTGGTGAAAACTCCGTATTGAAATTTGATGTAATCAAGTTTGGCACAAAAGAGAAAATTTACCAAAGCCTCAATTTTCATAGCACCAGAACTTTGTGAACTGGAGAAATCAACTTCAAATCATTTAAAATTTAAAATATTAATTGGAGCTAAATTTTCATTATAGTTTAATAATTTCACCATATATTATATTATATTATAATTAATAGCTATAATATATATCCGCATGAAATATTCGTCCAATTCATCTTAAGGTGTGAAAATTACTACTTAAATCATGTGTGAAGAAAACAATGTTGAGTACCCCCATACTACATTATTTTAGCTCATAAAATGTTATTTGCATTTAAATTCATTTTATAAATAAAAAATGCATTATAATATCCAGCTATTAGATAAAATTCTACATATTTACAATTCCACAACTTCAATTTAAGAAATAATTTATTTAATCGTTCTCTTTAATCTCATATTCTAGAAAAAATAAACAAAAAAGTTTTTCTTGTAAATTCCATTTTTTTAAATATATATATATATATATATATATATACGCATTACTTTAAACCAAGAAAATGATTTCTTTAATTAAAAGGAAATTTGTTTTCGTGTCACTCTTTATATCTAGTTAAGTGTCACTAATTGGAGTTACTAATTTAATTCCTAAGTGACCAAAGTGTTTGAAGTATCCGGCCGGGTCGCAAAGTATTCTTGGAATTAATATTTTACTATGAACACTTGTACCGAATGATTATGTTAAAACAACCAAAAAATGTATTATGGTTCACCAAATATTTTTTTGACCATATAATAACCATATTCTATATATAATCTATCTATCAGATGGAATTTTGTTCGTTTGAGGCCCTTGAGGAATACGTATTCTTTACTTTGGCCGGGGATAAAAAAATACAATTTTTAATTGAGAAAAGTAAAGATTTGCTTGCATATTATAAGTTGCGGAATCAATAAAAAATGATTTTAAATGTTATTAGTTTTCAAGAAAATGGAGTTGAGTTTTTTATTTACTCGAGGAGCACATTTTTCAACTTTGAACGGTGATGAAAAATCCAATCTTCAATTAAAAAATGAATAGGTTAGACTCCTATGGGATGCTACTCGTCAAATTTTATGTGGAGAAAAGGATATCAGTATTTAATAACCTAAGTTTTATTAAAATTGACCATTTTTAATTATCAGAAATATAATCATTATTACTTATTTTTTACTTTTGGTCATACAGGCCTTGCTCTTGAATCTATATACAGAATATTCGTATCAAAATTTAAAGGGGTATTCTGATGTATAAACGCGTAAAAATAAGCATATTTTAAAAAAATTTTCTTCTGAAAACTATTGCATATAATGGGCAAACTTTCTTTTTCCTGGAAATTTATGACCTCGAAGAATATAAAACAAACTTTTACCATGGAAAAATATTTATTTATTTATAAAGGTGATTTTAAAGTAATCCAACAAATTTTGGAAGTGCTGGCGCAGGTAATTTCGGCCCTCTTGAATATCAGAATCAGAAAATCAAAAAAGATTATTAAATTGTGGCCCCCTCGTTATATTATGTACCTCCATTTTTATATTTCAATTTATATTAACAAAATGGCAACGTTTTTTGCAACAGGTCAAACTTTACGTTATAATAAAATTTTTTAAATAATCGAGGTACGGGCGATAGTCCTAAATGTGATGAGTATTGTGTTAAAATTTCAAGTCGATCGCTTTAGCCATTTTTAGAAAACACCTGCGCCAAGTACAAAAATGTCGTTTAGAGAAAAACTCGTTTGAAGGTTTCCACATGTCCCTGACTTGTTTACGTTTAGAGACTTCCGTTTCAAGTTCAAGGCCATTCAGGCCATCCCCGAAACCGGAAGGAATTGGGAAGAGCAGTGTACCTGTATATATAGACGCAGGTAAAAATACGGAACAGCTGTAATGAATGCCGACTCCTCATACCTGCGTATATCTCATACTTCATAAAGCGTTATTACTAGACAAAAAAGGAAGGAGTCTCTTAAACCTACTGCGAGATATTAATTCTATGACCACAAACTAGCGAAAAATTCAAGAAAAAAATATGCACGTTGCGGCATACGCGGCACGCGGGTACACTCTCGCGTTTCGCGCTCGTTTTTGACTTTTTGTACGTTTGATGCGTACACTTCAACTACAATTCTTTAAACACCATAATTATTATAATTAAATCAAAAACTGTGATTTAAACTATTGCATTCTCATTGCCACACTCGCAATTAGCGGTCTATAATTTTTTTCGATATGAAAAATCTCATCAAAATAATTTGTAAGTCATGTTAATATCTACTAAAAATAACGCTTAAACTTACGAATCTTTTAAAAACAAAAAATGAATATTTTTGAAAATGATCCAACCTTTTGAATTTTTATCTAATTAATACATTTTATGAGAAGAGTTTCGCAATTTATTTATTTTATATCTAGTAGAAATTTTTATTAATTTAGATTAAAAATACCTACAACTCATAACATTTTTTCAAATTTTGAAAAAGCTCTAACTTTTTTAATTTTGGTCTAATCGAAAAATTTAACCGAGATCATTTCTAACAAGGAAGGTATTCCAGGTGTCCCTCGCCGATTTGATTCTCCCTGATATATATTGTATTATTCGAAAAACTAGGCGACCCGTATTTTTTTTATCTGCGGAAAACACTTTAAGAGGGTGGAACAGCCCCTCAAAAATAGGGGTATCAAGTGTCGTTTGTAGAGTTTTGTGTCAAAAAACCAAATTGATTTCGATCAAACCTACTGGAAAAGTTTCCTGGTGATGAAAGATGAATAACCTAATTTTCTCAAAAAAATAAGGCGGTAAACCACCCCTATAGATTTTAATTTGTGCTAAAAATGTTTAAATTCACAGTAAAAAAATTGAAAAATATATATATTTTGCACTTGAGACAAAAATAAAGTTGACGTGTTATTTTGTGTCTATCATAATATATACTTTCCATGCACAAAGACAATTGGGAAGATATTTTTATAACGAAGGAAGTAAAATAAAGTCCATCCAATATGAATAAAAAAATTACGCGGAGGTAAACCCCCCCTAAATATTTTCAAATGTGCTGACAATTGATGAATTCATAGGAAAAAAATATTATAAAAAATATGTTGGACTTGAGACAAAAATGAAGTTGAGCTTTTCACCAAACAAATTTTTAAGAAAATTAATGGGGGTAACTACCCCTAAAAATTATGTATTTTGTGTCTATGATAATATATAATTTCCGTGCAAAAAGACAATTGAAAAGACAGTTTTATAAAGAAGGAAGTAAAATAAATTCCATCCAATAAGAATTAAAAACTTACGCGGGGTTAAAAAACACCTACATTTTTTTTAATTTGCTGAAAATGGTTAAATTCATAGGAGAAAAATTAAAAAACCATATTATGCACTTAAGAAAAAAATATAATTGTTTTTCGACAACATTTTTTTTCATTAACAGGGTAACTACCCCTAAATACTTTTTATTTAGTTTCTATGATAATATATACTTTCCACGCACAATGAAAAGTATGATGCTAAATGGGCTAATAATTGCTAAATTCATAAGAAAAAAATATTTAAAAAAATATTTCGCCCTTGAGACAAAAACAAAGTTCACTTATTTTACAAAAAACTGGTAAAAACATTAATGGTGGTAGCTACCCTAAACACTATTTATTTTGTATCCATGATAATATATGCTTTCCATACACACATACAATTGGCATGATTTTTTTATAACGAAGGAAGTAAAATAAAGTCCATCCAGTGTGAATCAAAAAATTGCGCGGTCATTAGAAAATTAGTTTATTTATCTTTCATCGCCAGAAAACTTTTCCAGTGGGTTTGATCGAATTCAATTTGGTTTTTATACACAAAAATAAACAATCGAAACTTCATACCCCTATATTTAAGGGGCTGTATCATCCCCTTCACGTGTTTTGCCACAAATGAAGAAAAACATGTGTCGCTGAGTTTTTTTAGTATTACGCCATAGATCAGGGAGAATCAAATCGACGAGGGACACCTGGAGTACCTTCCTTGTTAGTACTCCTAGAATCATGAAATCCTAATTTAAACCTCTCATACAGTTACATCATTACCCCATTTACGATCGGCACTACCAGGAAAATCGACCAGAGGGCAATCTTAGGTCGGTAGAATTAGGAATCTGTAAAATACGAGCTTTGATTCGGATAGAGTTGGATTAATTAAATCCATGTCAGTAAAACAGAAAGACTCGAAAGTCGGTAAGCAATATTTAATTGAGAAAGGGAACACATTATTAATTAAAAATGCAATTCTCACTCGCAATACAAGAAGAACACACTGCATTTTTCACTTCAGTTGTCTAACTCGTATTTCAAAAATGAGCTGATTACTCTTGCGAAAATCTTCCCGACACTTCTACAGCATTTTAGACTAATGAAGTATTAACATTTTAAAGTTGCGCTAACGGACCACTTCTTAAACGGTTCCATTTAAAGATTCATTACGCGGAACGTATCTAAGAGATTGAAGCAAAAGGCTCAGGGACGTCGTCTTCCAATATCGATCGGTTGCGCGGACTTAACTATGTCCTAATTCGCAGGATCGTGAGAGCAAGTAGATGACCGGGAGTTTAATAGAATTCCGCTGAGGTGCGGTGTTCCTACCCAGACAGATAAATTCCACGAACGAAACTTTTGCAGAGTTGAGGCCTAAACTGAGATTTTAACCAGATGGAGAGGTGTTGAAGATGTTTCGAAAGCTTTCGATATGCAGTCACACGATTTTTTCCAGATGAGAGAGTAAATCTGGTCACGCTGGTAGGATGCTGCATTTTTTGATACACATCTGTCGATAAGCAAGTTCTCCCGATATCCTGCTTTGCCTTTCTTTGAGCTAGGTTGCTCATAGATTTCTTGCCACAAAGGATTGTCCCAAATAATCATATCATTTATGATAGCCGTAAATATCTTCTACAGTGTATTCAGACAAGTTATTGGCCTGTTATTCTTAGTGTCAGATAAGTTGCCCATTTTCGGCAGGGAGGTTTGGGAGATATCTGGATGTTGATGTTTCTTCGGATCCTAAAGCATCGTTCGGCCTCTATCGGATGCCTGCCCGCGGTTGGTCTGGTCACCTCTCTTTCTCTGCTACCGGTTAGTTCTGGATCTGGTACAGTAGGCGCTCCACACACATAGCACCTATTTGGAGTACTTCGACATGGTTTCGCAAACGTTGAAGCAAAAAATGCGGTTGCTTTCGGTGTTTCCCGCGCCACAGAGCATGCAGTCGTGCCATATAATTCTCTTGTTCAGGAGTTACACTCGCATCGTAACATTCTAGCAAGTCATTATTTTGTCGCTCAATCCACCTGAAAGCCCCAACGTTAGCCACTTTTCAATTGTTTAAACATTAGAAGAAATTTATCAAAATTATGTAATTATTCCACAAAAACTAGCATAGGATACCAATTTTAAAAATATAAACAAATCACAGGCTTAATTTTTAGAAATTGTGAAAATAAATAACAAATAATTATATATCAATTATAATTGTTTAAATAATTACATAATGTTTTTAGAAAAATTTGATTTTTCTCTACCTCGGCTGTCTGTAGCCTTGTGGGTGAGGTAGGAACAGTGCACCCGCCTGGGGTCAGCGAAGAAAGGCTGTCGCGTGTCTGCTGCGAAGGCGATCAGTCGTGCGTGGTCAGGGCACCATCGTGGTGTGTGAGACCGTGGTGAGCACCGGCGTAATCAGGCCTAAAGCTTGACCCGTCTCCTATCGAGTCCCTTTTACGGTCTGTTCATTCGCCACCGAGAATTTCCGCGCAACAGAGTGCGGGGTGACAGAGTCACTACGATGCGTTGACCTGTTGTCGTTGTCGATTAGTTCATGCGTGACGGTGCGTGGATGGCTCGTGCGCGATGGGTGCGTAGGGAGGTGAATAGTTCATTGGCGGAGCGCGGTGGGCGTCCGGGCGGAAGAGTGTGACCAGACGGGCAGCACTTCGAGCCGGGTCATGGATTTCGGTCCTTCTTTGCGGCTAGTAGGTGGCGCGAGCCGAATTCTCTTCGCGCCTTGCGCGGACATAAAACAGTGACACGCTCGTAACCCATCCATTACCTGCGTGGACCCATAGACTTGGGCCAATAAAAAGTGGTCGGCGAGTGCGCCTTTGTTTGTGAGGCGACGCTCAGAAGCACTGGAATCTCCTTGAGAACCCCTCGTTAGGGGTTGATGTGGCGGCCCCAGTCAAACTGGGAGAGAATTCCTCGACGGCGGCAAGGTACCGGCCCGGCAGCAGTGGTGGTGGTTGATGTGTACTTGATTGCGGCGGCCGGGTCGTTATTCTCCTTCTCCTCCAACGGTCCCTGAGCGTCCTCCCTTTTTGTAACTCGAATTATTGACGATGGTGTTCGTTGGAAGCTTCCTTGGAGCGTTGACAGGCTCCACTAGATGATCTTCCCTCGTTGGCATCAGCCGTCCTAGCCGATGCCGGGCCCTCCTGGGCAAGCCTCCTGGCTCTGCGTTCCAAGTTGTGTACTCTCCTGGTCGGGCGGTTCTGCGGTGCAGCATCAGGGAATTCGGCTCTCCTAGCCCGTCCGACTGTTGCCGGTCTGCCCGGGTGAAGGACGTCGCGTCCGGTGGAGAGGCGTTCGCGGCGAATGGCGGTACGGAGGCGACGGCGTTCTCCAACAGTTCTCATCTCTCGACTCCTGATGAATCTCTCGGCGGCGGCACTCCTTGCTCTCTCGCTTGTTCGTTTGTCGTAACGCTAGCTCTCCTGAGCTTGGAATGCCCCGGTGATCGTTCGTCCTGCGGCTCTGTCTCTCTGCGCTCTTTTACTATGATTGCGCTGGGACCCCCTTGGTTTCGAAGCACGAAGAACAAGGAATCAATGGCGAGAACAAGAATCAAAATAAAAGGTGCGAATCATTCATGTATAGAACCAGAATCAAGAGCGATCAGAATCAAAAATATTCATGTGTTAGAACGATAGATTTAACAGCACAATGAAGTCGCTATTTCACCGCACTAAACTGGTTCGCTAAGCTTAGCACTGAAGGGCTCCGCTGATCCTGATGCTAAATGATGTAGATAATCTCTCAAGAGAATAAAAGTGAGCGCCGTTGTCAATCAACTGAGGTGCTTTATTTTTCTTTTCCAAGGTACAAGTTGAGGAGCGAATCAAGTGCGTGGTTGCTCCCATCGGGTTCGGAATGCTAATATCATGGAAGGCTCGAACCTGCTCTACGTAGGTGCTGAGCGCGCGATGCTGTGAAGGTGGTAGGCATATCGGGTCCACCGGTTGGCTGTGCATTCGAGCGTGGGGATGTCGATTTCGCCGATTGGTTGTGAAATTGAACGTGGGGATGTCGATTCCGCCGATTGGCTGCGAGAGCGAAGAACGAAGTCGCAACCGGGCGGCGGGGATCGCTTGCCTCGCGTCACCGTGCGTCAGCTCTACTCTATTCTTAAATAATTCCAAATACTTTAATTAAAGTTAAAAAAAATACTTCGGCTTGCCGAAAAATGATAAGATTCTAACCTAGGTTTTAATTCAATCCTAGCTTCATAATTCAGAAAGAATTGTGAAGCTAGGTCAAACTGAACGAAGGCTTGAGGTTTATCATTTATAACTTTTGTTTGAGTTTGTTCTAAAAGGATTCCATTATAATATTTGAGTGAGGTTTAAATCCCCGAGCCATCGTATTGTTTCAACTTAGATAATATTTCTTGATTTCTAATTTCATTCGACAAAATACGAGTGACTAACTCGTTGCGTAGTTTACTTATTTATTGCACTATTTTCTATCCTATTCTGTCATTTCCTATCAGAAATAAGCTTGTTTATTAATGTACGGGTGGACGCAAGTTCGTGTGGGTGTGTGTGTACGTACATAAATTTATGAATAGTCTTATAATTAGTTTACGTGATCCAAAGGGAGTTCGATTTAAATTTCCTAAACTTTAATATCTTCTTAAGTTTTTTTATTTAATTTAATATTTTATAGGTCCTTTTTTGATAAGTATATACGAATAACTATTCATTTAATGTGTTTTATTGAAAGATTGCTTGGTAAGGCTCTCTTTTTCCCAAAAAAGTTGAGCTCCCTTGCGTCGCTGGCCAATGCGGTATAAAATCAAGGATAGAGAGATTGAGAGAGAGAAAAGGATGGCAGGAAAGAAAGTAAAGAGCGCGCGTTAGAGCGCGAGAGAACAACCTTAAAGGCGTACGTGACTTGGCCTGCTGCAAAGTTGACATTATCTCATTTTATGCCTAGTGACATACAACATGGTACGCCAAACAATCACAAAATATTGCATTTCAATCAGAAAATCCGAACATTTTTTTACATTTTATGGGAATAAATAAATTTTTTAATAATTCAAACATTTTTTTAAAAGATTGAAAATTGTTTAAAAAGTCCTGATAAATATTGATGGAAGGTGAGTGTAAGCTCTTTATGTTTGGGAGAAATCTGGATGTTGATGTTTCTCGGGATCCTAAAGCATCCCTCGTCCTCTATCGGATGCCTGCCCGCGGTTGGTCTTGTCACCTCTCTTTCTCTGCTACCGGGTAGTTCTGGATCTGGTCCAGTAGGCGCTCCGCATACATAGCATACATAGAGTGAGCTTCGTTAAATTTGATAGGTGTAGTTTGTATGCTTCGTGGAATATAACGGCTGTTATAGATATATGAAGAAGAGTCTTGGAAAGTTTACTGGGGTGATTATTTTTAATTGAAATTTTAGATTACTTTAACTGAGGAGTGCTGAGACTGGATTCGCTCAATTTGATAGGGGTATTTCTCAGGGGTGGTGGAATGTGAATGTAAGTGTGGCTGTATCTGCTGAAGTCCTCGAAACATTGTTTTATGAGGTTTTTTCAGAAAATATAATTTATTATTTTTGTTGAGCCAAATATTAGCTCAGGCTTCTAGCATATGTTTTCGCGCACTTATTCCACATGCTATTTTTTATGTATTTCGTCCCATATTTTCTTAAGGGTTCGGGTTGATACTTTGAAATAATCTTTCAAGTTTTCTGTACTGGAGGTGCTAGCGGACAGCAACTCCAACAGAAGATTCCGGTTCTTTGAGCAAAAAAAGAGAGCCCGAAAATTAGTATTTGTGCCCAAGAAGAGCCCAAAAAACAAAAATTCTCATATGCTTACATTTAGATTAGGTGATTATTTAAATTTAAGGGTAGTTTTTAAAATATAGGGGTTTTTCTCAAACTTAATTTTTAAAGAGCCCAAAAAAGCCCAAAATTCTGGCGCTGTTGATTTTTTCAAATTTTCCAAATTTTCTGTTCTGGAGGTGCTAGTACACAGCAACTCCAAACGAAAATTGCTGTTTTGTGAGAGAAATACGAACGCCGAAAAGTCGGCATAGGTGCCCAAAAAAGCTCCATAATGCCAAAATTCTGATATACTTACATTTATTTTAGGTAAATATTTAATTTTAAGGGTATTTTTTAGAAGATAGGGGTTGTTTCATTTTATTTCACTTTTGCATTTTTGAAGAGCCCAAAAAAGCCTAAAATTCTGGGGCAGTTGTTTTTTTCAATTTTTCAAATTTTCTGTACTGGAAGAGCTAGCGGTCAACACCTCCACCCAAAAGTCGGTTGTTTGAGAAAACTAAAAGAGCCCATAAATCGGCACCTGTGTCCAAGCAAAGCACAAATAAGACCAAAATTATTGCTTATAGAAAATATTGAAATTCCTTTGTGGAGGTGCGAGTGGAACGCACCTTTCTGTACCCCTTATCGTTTGTCTGTTGATTGTTTGATAATAACGTAAATCTGCCAATAGTGAGCGTTCAAGCTTTTTGGGTGGTCTAAAAGTTCTATCGACTCTACGAAACTTGACCTAAAAAAGCTATCTAGTCGGTATCGTAATGAGCCGATGAGTTTAAAAGAGATACAAATTTTTCTGACATTTTAGGGCTGTACTGTTTCTATGGGGACAACCACCATAGTCTTA